>PVIR01013255.1:0-42730 GCA_004026965.1 Petromus typicus
GCACTGTGGTATGTGGTACTGGTTGCTGCTGGGTGTGGGTCTCCACACCCAGTATTGTTATGTGGTTACCGGGGAATTGAACCCGGGTCCTTGCGCTTGCGAGACAGGCGCCGGAACCACTGAGCTAACTCCCCGGCCCAACCTTAAAATTCTTAATCATAATCACACTAACTGTTGTCTCACCTCTCAGCAATATACTACGATGCCTTTCCAAATGGAAGACACCTACTTGTCCTCCAAACTATCTCTACATTAGATGTCAAGTGGCACATCTATCTGGAGAGGTTAAATCACCACATCTTATTTGGTAATTTACAATTTTCTGATACTTCATAATTAATTACACTCATTACTTTTTGAAAACTTTGTATCTACCTCACTTTAACCTCTTGGAAAGGCCTTCCCTCCTGAGTAAAAAGCTCCATGCCTCCTGATCAGCCTTTTTATCTTTTTAGTACATATTTGCAGAACACAATGATTACATTCATGGTGGGAGTTAGCACAGGTACAGGACAAATTTTAATTCATTTTATGCACCTTGTCCTCTTCCTTTCCTCTCCCTTCTATCTCTTGGTTCCATTCTTAAATTTAGTCTATGTAAATCATACTATATTTAAATATAACTGTATAACAAGGTAATTGGTGCTTTAGATAAGGATAAAATTAGGATTAGACACTATTTGTAATCTCCAGGTTAAACAAAGTTAAAGGACAAATATGCATCACAATATCTCTCAAGTGTTCTTATATGCTAATGAAAGACTCTTTAACAGACATCATATATAATATTTCCTAAATATATCTAACCACAGAACATTTTTATTTTGAATTGGACGTGTTGCTTCAAATTTACACAATGAAACTCTAATCTCTGACCTAATGATATTTGAAAGTAGGATTTTGGAAAAGTAATTGGGGCTGATGGGGGCATGAAGGTATGGTCCTGATGTATGTTTGCTGCCCCATAAAAGAGCCCCAGAGCACGTGCGAGTGTGCTCACTCATTCACAGAAGTCATATGAGCGCACCATGAGATGGCAGCTTTTTGTGAGGTGAGAAGAGAGCCTCTATTGTGGAGGCACTCTGACTTTATACTTCTAGCCTCAAGAACTATGAGAAAAAATAACTTTCTGTTGTTTAAGTGGCCAAATCTATGGTATTTTATTATACCAGTCTGAGCAAAGGCCCTTTTATTGTTTTCTAGAGTTTTTTCAGGGTGGTAGTTCAACTAAATGAACAGAATGTGCTAATTTAAATACATATTTTCCTTTTCAGTTAACACTGAAATAGGAATAAATCAGATACTTCACTGACATTTGTTTGATACTAGAATAAATTTACTTAAAAAGGTACATCAGAGTATTTCTACCATATAACAATACTCTTATTTTTGATTACTATCCTAAGGCAAGGATACTTTCATATCCTATATAAAAGTAGCCCATGTTATTTCCAAAAAAAGTCAATTCTTAATACTTTAGAGAGAAAGGGTACTAAAGGAGAAAGGTTAAGTCAACACCTTATTTTAATCCTACCTCTCTACTAGCTAGCTTTCTTTATATGTTTCTTCATTTGATAGTTAAAATTTATTTTCCTATTTTAAAAAGTGATTTAAAAATTTACTAATGGTTAAGTTAAAGATATAAAGATAGTGAATATATGTAAAAGAAGGAAAAGCCAATGACATTACTGTCAAAATTCAGGAATTAAACAGAGAGTACGAATTGTCATTTCCTCATCTTAGTGATGGGATGGCAACTGCCAGTTTAAAACAGAGAGAGCTTTAAGGAATCTTTTATAAAGTCAATATAATTATTTTCTCTAATAACATGAAATTATTATTTTAATCTTTCAAAACTCTGTAGGTCATTTACATATGTCAACATTAAAAAAATTAAGATACTAAATCTAATTTGTATCCTTAAAAATCCAACATCTAGGAAAAAAAAAATGACAGTGATACTTACACTGATCTCACTGATTTACTTTCACGTTTCAAAGTAAGAAAGTGAAATTTTGCTATTGTAGACACTTGCTGCTTCCAAAGGCTCATGGTGCTCACTAGGGAAGCCTTGGTTTCAGAAAGAATAAGCAAGCTCTGTTCCATTTCATCAAAAGACTTTGAGTCCACTTCTTCCTCTGGTGGCTTCTGTGCAAATACACTAAAATCTATTTGAGAAAATAAATAGAAAACTGTGGTATGTTTATTTAAAAAGGTAGTAACTTTCAGAAACATCACTTTTAAAGAAAGATGCCTAACAGTGACGTGGAACAAATGGAACTCTCATATATTCTGCCACTATCTCTAAAAGCTGAATGTACCTTATGACCTAGGAAATCCCTATTAGATGTAATCCCAACAGAGAAGTATACAGTGATCCTAAAACACATGTAGATGCTCAGTACAACCATATCCAGAATACTCATAAATTACAATGCATCAAATGTCTACCAAAAGGTAAATGAACAACTATACATTATGTCAACAGAATGATTTAAAACAATGAAAATGAACAACCAACTGTACAGGTACACATAAAAACATGGTTGAGTAACATACAAATAATAAGTCAAAGAAGCAAGACACAAAATAGATATACTATACTGGTTATACTGCTAGTTCAAAGCCAAACTGGGTGTACACTGATATTTAAGATTTTTTTTTTAAATCTCTGCAACAGTACAACATTCAAAACCTTCATGTGGGTTTTTACCTCTCTGACTACAATTCAACGTCAGGTCCTCATCTAACACCTAACTTCTCTCTTTTCTTCCTGACAGTCTTCTCCTGGCTTTATTTCTCTAGCTCGCTTTAGATGCAGCTGATAACTAACTGTCAGACTTTTTTCAACTTCAGACTCTGAAAGAGTCCTGAGCTAGATGTCTAGTTTGATACCATTTCCTATCACTCACAAAGTTTCACATAATTAATGACAGTGTGATCATACAGGTTACGGCCATAACATATTTCAGTGTTGATATAGCAACTCAGTTGTGAATAAAATGTCATTCAGATTTATTTTTTATATTTACTTTCAACTATATTTGAATATTCTAAATGTAGTTATAATAAAAAAATTATTTGCATTATTTTATATTGGAATTCTATGAGTTAGAGGACAAGTGATATTAATTTATGACAAGAATAAGATGATAAACATTGATGATTCTTCATTTTAAATAAAAATCATGGACTTTAAAGGCAGAAAGATGTTGATATTTAAGGCAAATATGAGAGTATTTGTTCTGAAAACGACTTTGGGGAGAATATTACAGAGAATAAATTATGATGAATATATATAGTAGAATAATATTACACAAATATGTTTAAATTGTAACATGTCATTAATTTTTATATAGCTATGACTAATGACAATTCATACTTAATTTTTATATAGCTGTTCAGTCTTGTAGCAACCACAATATAATATTTCCCTAAAACTTTTGGAAGCATTCTTTTTTATTTAATTACAGTAAGGTCATAAGACTTGCCATAAAATATTTTATTTTGAATTCTTCCAGTTTGTATCAGTTCAGATATTCAAAGAAGAAAGAACCTACAAAACTACATAAAATAACATTTAAGATCAACCTTTTCTGATCTAGCTGTTAAAACAGAAGGACCCCAAATATATCACTTCCACTATAAATGTGTAAAATTATTACATGTTAATTAAAAAGAAAAACCGAAATTTTAAAAACACTCTACTAAATACACTTGAAAGTGAGTGTCTGGCATCATAAGTCTATGACCACAGTAATAATTATACATTCAGAATGCTAATAATTTTTTCCCTATAATATTTCTGATCTTTTATATACCTAAACCAGAAATAATAAAATTCCAGGGATGATTTTTCATGTCTTGGATGGAGTTTAACATGGGGGAAGTCTATCTTATGGGGAAGTCAATCTCATAAGTTTTCATCTTGATCTCACAATAACTCATCATCAGCCACTCAGCACACACATGAAATGCAGGTGTGAAGCATCTCAACTTTTCTTTTGACTATAAAGTATCTCATCATTTTTGTCCATGCCCAATCCTACTACTCACCCACCTTGCTAACCTTCAACTTTAGGTTTCCTCACTCACATTCTTAGCTAGACTACATGGCTCTAGCTTTCCCACTGAAAAATGATTTTGTCAAGGTCACCACTGTCTTCCAAACTATCAAATGTTTCACTGCCTTCTGTTCCTCAAACTGTATTTTCTGCCTTCACCCCGTTCTTCACAATAAATGACAAATAACTTCATACTTCTTCCTTCTCAAAATACCCCTTTTGTATAGGCTTTGTATATCCCTTCTTTCATGAAGAAAAGAAAACAGCAATTGTTCCTTTCTAAGCAGGCCCTTCTGGTTTCTCTACTGCTCAGCCTCAGGGCTTGTCCCTTCAATCTTGCCTGTACTTTCTACCTAAGGGACTTCATCCAATTCTATAACATCATCTATACCTAACTTCAAAATACTTATTTTCAGCCTTAACATCTTCACTTCATTCCCACTACATCTCAAAAGATACAGCCAAAATGCATCCTTGAATTTCTCCTGTCCACAAACTCATTCTTCCCTCATTCTCAGGAAAGGGCAATCTTTCCCAGTCCTCAAATCAAATACTCAATTACTTCCTTTCCTGAACCCTTAATGGTCCATCAGCATGTCATCACTATGACCAATATAAGCCAAATCTGGTTTCTTCCAATTTAACCACTACCCCAGTCCAAGCTAAAATTAATAGTAATAGGAATTCTAACTGATCTTCTTTGTACTCTTCCTTTAAATTGTGTTAATTATTCAACAACTGGGAGGCATTTTTTTAAAACACAAGTAAAATTATACAATTCCTTTGTTTTACAACTCTCTGATAGCTTCACATTATGCCAAGGAAAAGAAAACTCTTTTCCCGATGATCAAGGCAAAACATGATCTGGATGTTTGCATACCTTCTGTCTTCACTGTTTATCTTTTCCATGATACCTATAGTGGTCATTTTTGTTCCTCAAAGAAACTCAGATCATTCCTTAACTAATGGCAAGGGCAGTTCTCTTCATCTGAAAAATGTCCTAAAAGTTTACATCCCTGGATTTTTCTTGTCATCTGGTCTAAGTCCAAATATCTTCTCAACAAAGTCATCCCTGACAATATAATCCAAGTTCACTGCTTCCTAAAAAAAAAAAATCTAGATATTTGCTCCCGAACGCCTTTCAATTTCATAAGTATCTCAATAACTTTTTTACTTACTTATTTCTGCACTTCTTTCCCTAAAAAATACAAACTTCACATTCTTATATAATTGGGTTTTTTTAAACAATTTGTCTGGAACACAGTCTTCAATTTTTTTAATCCTGTTTTTACCTGCTTGGTCAATTTCTGCTTCAACTTCTAGTTTTAAGAATACATCTTCTAAAGTTGTCATGGAAACGCCATAAGAAATAACCCCCAAATTTGAATGAATGTCTAGAGCAGAAAATAATCCTAAAAGAAAAAAAAATGAAATTATGATGTATAGATAAGCATATTATTCTGAATTGCTAAAATATTTAAAAATAGAGTATGACTAGATTTATTCAGTTAGAACAATATTTTTTGAACTTTTTAGACAAGGTACTTGGCATAGATAACATCAATTTAATTCATTAGTGTAATTGTTGACAGTGACTATCAACTTGCTTGAATTAAAAATACCTAGGGTAGTGGTGACAAACCTATGGCACATGTGTTACAGTTGGATTTTTAAAAAATCATTTATAGCTCTAAAGGTTCACCATCACTGACCTAGAGGGTTAAGAAAACACACTTCTGGGTACATCTGGGCAGATCATGGAAGAGTGACCTATGGTCTATATTCTGGCCACTTTTCTCTTCTCTTTAGTGCCATTCTCCCACTCTGCTTTTTGACCTCAGTGAACTAAGAAGCTTTGCTCTACCAAGCCTTCCTACCACAATGTCCACTGTGTTGGAAGCTAGCCAAGAGGGACTGAATCCTCTAAAACCAAGTAACCCTTTCATCCTTTAGGTTACAGGGATCAAGTAACGTGTCCTAGTAGTGGAAAGCTGACCAACTAAATCAGTAACTTCTTTTGGAATAATCAACTAAACTGCTATAAAAATATATTTTTAATTATGAAAAAAATGCTATGGGAATTCTTCACAACATATCTGCATCATTAATATTTTATTTGATGTGAAATAACTCCTACATAGACAGGAGTTTGAGTTGCTACTGTAAAGCTGAAAAGTCATGACCTAGTTTAAATAATTATCAATAATAAATCTTAGTTAAAATACCATAATTCATTATAGAAGCGCGAAATTAGATAATAAAAAACATACATAATAATGTCAAATTTTTGATCACACAATTATTTTTATATTTTCCTTATATTTCAATAAACATAATCTGGTTTCTTGCACAATGTAAAAACAAAATACACACTGGCAAATAGATCAGGCTTAAAACAACAAAATAAAGCAGAAATAGAATATTAACTCTGAACCCCTGGGAACATGGAAATTACACAGAGAAATTAACAAAAAAGGAAATTAATAAAACCTATTTCCAATGCAAAATTGGACAACCAAAAATTAACAGCCAAAATTCTGAAAGTAGTACCTGCAAATTTGTCCATGTCTTTGAAAGGTAAGCTATATACAAGTTGTTGGTCATCTTGTTGTAGTACCGTAGCTCCAGGTATATGTTGTCTAACTAGTGAAGAAAGAGATTCCGTAGCACAGTATCTGTCTATGTACATGCTAGAGAGAACCAAAAATTCTAATTTTTATGATCAATCGATAAATAATGAAAAATAAAATTTGAATACTTTAAATTTAGCATGAAAGATCACTAGGGCACACAATGGAAAAAGCTAAAAGTAACAGTTGACCAAAAATAAATATAAGAAATAAAATTGACAATGAATAGTACCTCAAGCGGTAGCCAATTCCCCATTTACTTTTGAGAAATATTGAAGAACCAACACATTTCAACATTCCTTGTGATATGACAGCTTTCCTATCTGCAAGCAGAGATTTACGTTTGAGTTCTAATAAGAGCAATAATAATTGGCAGTAACATTTTACAGATGATTATATGAGAAACTCTCTTATGATAAGTACATTAGATTACCATCAATTTATGTACCAATTTTTCAGATAAGAAAACTCAGGCAGTAAAAAAGTATGTTTTTTATGTGTTTAACATAAGCTATCATTAGGAACCATGGCCGGGCAATCTGATTCTAAAGAATACTTTCTTTATACTACTGGAAATAGTTCAGACATCTCACAATGCTTACTAATGCTGGAGTTTTAACAGGTTTCCTTTATAAACATGTACAAAGAAATAAGAGAAATGACAAAATATTTTTTGACACAAGAAAAGATGAATAGCTTATTTAGTTTATTAGATTATATTATAAACTGAAAGGGGTTGCTACAGAATTTCAAACACCTGGATCTTGTCATATGTATTGAAGTTGTATTACTCTACGCCTGTGTGTGCATAAAGCTGTGCAGTTAACAGTTAACAAGGCAAGCTTGAGAATGTTATCCTTAGAATGGTCTACTTGCAAGGCTGGCTCATGCCTGGTATCAGGGAACACAAATTTTTGGAGAATTCTTATTATTAAAACAGATAAGGGTTGCTCACTGTAGCTAAAATGCACAAATAGTGTGGTCTGTGCTGAATACCTGCTTTCCTTCAGAGAACCTGAATTCCAGTTAAGTGTAAGACAGAAGGTTCCTACATGACTAGCACTCACTAAGAACTTTGGACATTGAGCCTCCAACAAGTTTTCCTAGTAGAAAATATTTCACACATGTAGTTACAACACAATACTGGAAAAATTAAATGTATCCTGTTTGATTCCAGTAGGAGAAACTGAAGGAAGCTAATATTTGGTTTCTTCCATGTAACTTATACCTTTGCTAATTATGCTTTCTATCCTTTCACTATAATAAATTATAATCATAAGTATGAAGTTAAAGCCTATGAGTTCTAGGAAACTGCTGAACAGAGGCATGTTCTGGGGAACACCCAAAATGCATATATGTAATTTTTAAAGTTTAAAATTAAATTTGGGTAGAACTACCTCATCAGATAGCTATTTCTCTGTCAAACTTTTCTATATTCATCTTCCTTTTGGCCCATGATCATATCTTTATCCTATAAAAATAAAGCAAAACTCTTACCAGCAAGAATATCAGCTTCATCCATGAAATGAGTACTAAACACTGTCACCCGATTAGCTTTTCTGTATTTTAAAAGATTCCAAACAATATGACGAGAACAGGGGTCCATTCCAGCTGTTGGTTCATCTAGTAGTAGTATCTGTGTGAAAAGAATGTAGACTACTAAAAACTTCTCCATTACCAATTATCTTCAACAGAAATAGATAAGATCAGTTTTCCACTCATATTTGAGTTTGTATATATTTTAAAAATTATGACCAAGTTTCCTTAATATAGTTTTAAAAGGCTAATTTCTGTAATATGTTATTACTATAACAATCATGTAAACTTAAAAAGTAACTTTATCATCCTTAACAACTAAGTTTGCATATGTTAACAAGTGCTTTCTAGAGATGTATACCTTATATATTCTAACAAAAGCAAATTGTCTTAAGACTATTTTTTAATTTAAAAATGGCATATAAGGTAGGCAGAAGTTTAATTAACATAAATCTAGAGTCAACCCCCGCTGTAGCAGAAAGGATTGATGCAGCAGGACAGTGGCCATCAGTGAGGGTCTAAGCTCCAGGCATAGAACCTGAGCTTTCTGATATTGTACAAGAAAACAACACAAAACAAAAATGTGCAAAATTAAAGAACAGGATAGTAAGAAACTGAACTATTTCTTCTTCTTCCTATTTTTTTTATTATGAACTCTTAAAATGTATTTTTAAAAACCATATAAAATAGGAGAATAACACTGTTATAAGCATCGATGACTTTTTTTGCGGGGGAGGTACTGACTTCCTTCAAGCTCTTCTTTTTTGAGTCACAATTTTGCTATCCTGCCCAAGCTGCTCTTGAACTTTAGGCTCAACCAATACTCACACCTCAGCCTCTCCTGAATAATGGTACTACAGATGTATACCACTGGACCCAGCCAGATATTTCTAAACACATGCATAAGCCCCCCCCACACATAACTGAAGCTTACTCTTCTAATTTCTCAGCATCATAATGGTGCTAGATCTTTCTGATTGATCCACAATTGTGTATATTCAAACTCTATATATCATATATCTTTCCACAGCCTGCTTTTTTATCTAAGATAACTAAAAATCATCTCATAAGTCAAATTAATATTTACCTTTGGATTCCCAAGAACAGCAATTCCTAAAGAAAGCTTTCTTTTTTGACCACCACTTAATTTTTTAGCTTGGTTATCTTTGATAGCCTGCATGTCTAAATCTAGCAAAACCTTCTGCACCTGTAAAAGTAAAGGGCAAACACTTATTTTTTTAAATTACATCATTTGGATAATTACGGACATTGGTTTTTAAATACTTTCATTTTTAAAATATCATTCTAACAATTACTGGATAAGTACAGGTTTGTAAGTAATTTAAACTTTATTTCTTAAAGTGTTCATTTTGGGTGGAAATTAATTTTGACAAGCATTCATGTATAATTCTGAAAATGGCAATTAACAAGCTTCTTAAGAGAATGGTCTGACTTCTTTCATGCCTTCCTGCATAATGAGGAGAAAAGACAATAGAGCAGTGTGATGTCTATACATTAATAGGGAATAGAAGTGAAAACACAAAGGGGAAGGGTAGACAGAGGAGATGCAAGGAAGCAAGTATCCTCCAGGTAAAACAGAGCTATTTTATCTGTACTAAAACATTTACTCCAAATTCTATACTACTCTTTGGAAGAATTTTCTGTTTATAGGCTTAACAGAAGTTTTTTTTTTTTTTTGAGACAGGATCTTGCTTTGTAGTTCAGGCTAGCCCCGAGCTCAGCCTCAAACTCACATCACAGCAATCCTCCTGCCTCTGCCTCCCGAGGACTGCAGCCACCATGCCTGGCACTGTGATATGTGGTACTGATTGCTGCTAGTATTGTATGTAGTTACCAGGGATCAAACCCAGGCCCTTGCACTTGCAAGACAGGCGTGGGAACCACTGAGCTAAATCCCTGGCCCTTAACAGAAGTTTATATTTAGCTTTTTCAAGCATATTTTAATTGCACAAGTTTTACAAAAAACTGTTAAATTATACAAACAGTAAAGATTTCTATATGAATAACATACTTCTTGTATTATATTGTTGGCTGGTATTCCTTTGATTGAAGCCAAAATGGATAAATTTTCTTCTACTGTCAAAACATCAAAGTGTATATCTAACTGTGGACAAATACCAATCATTTTTCTTGCTTCAAACATTTCATCTATTTCTGAGACTCTATGTCCATATATAGATGCAAACCCTAAAAACAATATATATATATATATATTTATATCAAAGACATTAAGTATAACTAATTATGTAATTGCAATAGATATATAAAGCATAAATACAAATTTGGTAAATATAATTCATATTCAGTTCCATACAACTAGAGATATGTTTCCATTTATATATCAATCTCATTTGCATTCACTTCTACGCCATACTACATTGTGGAAGGAGCCAGAAATTAATAAATTAACACTAAACATAAGTATCTACTGATATTTCAGTAACAACTTCCTTTATTTCCAAAGCACTGGATAGAACAAAGAACTAATAATAGTCCTATCCTATACTTGTGATCTTAAATTTCTTAATGTTGCTGAATTCTAACTTTTTTCTTCTATAAACTGAATACTAATACAGTCCATTGAAGAACTGTTAATGTGATAATGTATGGACAGTAATAATAAAACTCCTGTATTTTTAAATGTTAGATATTATGCTTAAATCCAAGAGTGGCACAATTAAGGATGAAAAACAAAATTAAACTAATTTCAAAAGCTGAACTAAATTTAAAAGGTTGAAGTACAAGTTAAATATAGTTTAACCATTTTATAAAGTAAAATGTTTATTGTATTGCCATGTTTTAGTTACTGTAGAAACATGGGGCTTATCAACTGCTTACCTATAGGACAATTACAGACCAAAATTATACTTTTGAGGTATGCTCTTAAACTTTTTATCTCAGGAGACAGGATTGATACTTATCATTCTTTTAAATTATTGCTATATATTTAGAAATTTGTATGTATTTTCTCAACCTGAAATAGTCTACAGGTCTCATTTCATTTCAAATTAATTACTGATTTATATCCTTCCTTGAAAATAAAGAACATTAAAACATACAACTGTGATAAAACAGCAACAAAATTAGATATTTTTTACTTTATTAAACATGATCAACTCATTTTTATTTTCTATTGTAAAACAACCAAATGTGTATAATAGAAAAAATATCTTAACAGATACAGAAGTTGGTTCTAAATCACTGCTAAAAATAATCTAGTATACACTTAAAAGGATAAACACTGTATAATGTAATGCATCAGTTAACAACATTAATAAAACAAAGTAAAAGAAATTTTTAGATCAAAAAACTCTCACCATCAGAAGGTGGGCATAGACCACAAAGAATATTCACCAGAGTGCTCTTTCCTGTCCCACTGTGGCCAAGCAGTGCTGTAATCTGACCCTCATAAATGTCAAATGACAAATCTAGTTCAAGAATAAAGAAAATTCAAATGTGATTTTTATATCTGTTTAGCTAAACAAGATTGATAACATTTGGGTAATAAATGCAATAAAATGAAAGAAATATTCAAAATTAGCAGCATTACTCAATGAAATTTAGTGACTTTGTTACAGCCAATAATAAACTATAAAAATAAAATTTTGCATTTTAATATAGTAAAAAAGTAAATAAAAATAAAATTTTGTATTCATATAGTAAAAATTAGGGTGTAAAAAATGGTTGGAAGTTTTCTGTGTAATGATTTTAGAAATTCCCAAGAGAATTAAAATAAAGAAAAAATTATCTCCCACAAGAATTTATAAACATGTTAAATACATTTCCATAAATAAATAATCAGAGTATTGGAATGGCTATGTAAATAACTGAAGGTCCCACTTAGTGAACAAACAGAATATCACCAGATGGATGTATGAGTGAGGGAATACAGGAGATAGGGATCTAAAATAAGAAAGCAGAAAACCACTAGTCAAGTAATTAGGCTAAGGCTGAAATATAAATGAGAAAAAAATATCACAATCCGAAACAAAAGAAGGAAGGGAAACAGCAACAGAAACATAGTATCTTAAATATACAGTGTAAAACATAAGG
Organism: Petromus typicus; assembly: GCA_004026965.1. Taxonomy (NCBI): domain Eukaryota; kingdom Metazoa; phylum Chordata; class Mammalia; order Rodentia; family Petromuridae; genus Petromus; species Petromus typicus. The sequence continues at coordinate 12,305 of PVIR01013255.1, forward strand.
ATGAAGAAACTCATGACTCTACTATGAATACGACTGCCTCAGAGGAACAGAGTGACACAGTGATAAACTGAGCATACAAACACACGTGCTTCCAACACATGTAAATTTGAAATGCATTCTACCAGTGAACTATCTGTTTAAGATATAAGTTACTTCACAGAAAATTATGCTTACAGGAAAATGAACTCAGATGAGTTCAATAATCCAGGCAAATATTAGATTAATTTTCTAATATCTTTATATAAAAGAAAAGTAATAAAGAAAAGTGTCCTGATATAGATTACAAATCCTGGGTTATCATGGCATACACCAATTTAGGAAGAAAAACATCTATGAGCTATGTATACAGATATAGCTACTATGTGGAAGATTCCAAATTCTGAATCACTGTAGTAGTCCTAAACAGTTACTTCTCCGGCCTGACATTACCACACAGGTTTAGAATCTGCAGTTCTGAGGATAGAAGATGGCAGGCCCACTATACCATTTGTCCTAATAACTATAAATGTGTAACTCAGGAGACTATACTGATATAGTAAGGTCTCTTAACTAAAGGTTATAATGTGTAAGGGTTTCCCTCAGATATTCTTACACTTCAATTAAAACAGATACTCTGAGCTCCAATTAATTCTCTTTCTTGTCGAAGATGTTAACCATAAATGCAGTAATCATTCCAGAATATTTTTTCTAACTCTTAAGTGAATAAAATTGAAAATAGGTGAGGATGTAACTCAGCACTTTCTGGGATCAATCCCAACATCAATCTTTCACACATGCACACACACACACACACACACACACACACACACACACGCATGTGTGTGATTATTTAAAATTATTTTAAGATTATTTAAAATAACCTGAAACAACCAATCCTGGAAATTTAAATGAAAGAGTAAATTCACCAAAACAGGCACACTGGTGGAAACTGACAAGCTAATTAAGAATTGGGTGGAGGGGGATACTGCGGATTAAATGCAGGACCTGCACATTATACTGCCTCCCTATTCCATTTTTATTGGATTTTTTTTTTTTTTTGAGAGAGAGTGAGTCTCACTAAGACACTGAGTTACCCAGGTTAGACATGAATTTGTGATCCTCCTGTCTCAGCCTCTCGTAGTGCTAGGATGACCTGCATGTGCCCCATTTCTGCCTGGTAATTCTAATATTTACATGGGATTATGAGAACCCAAACTACAACACTGGGAATTTTCAAAACTTATTATAAACCTGTATTAGTTAAAACAGTATAAACTAGTGATAGTTAAACAGATCAGTGAAAGAGAATACAGTCCAGAAGCTAAAATATACAAATACTACAGTTTTCCTTTGAGTTCCCACCAGAAGGATTATCAGGCCCCAACTATCAGGAAAGTATTGAGATTTGGAAACCTTATATTAGATTAAAAAAAATGTTTTAAAAAGGAAAAGTATATATATACATGCATAATAGAAAAATTTTTAAAATGACAAACTTACTCAAATAGTTGGACATTTTTTTACCTTAACAGATACTACTTGGTTTTACAACCAATAAAATGTTAATTTTATTACACAAAGCATCTCTAAAAGGAAGGCAGATAGTTATAAAAAGAGTTAAAATATTCTACTAGCTATGCAAATTGTTTTCTTATTTGTACTTTAATACTGTGAACCAAATCCTGGGAAAGCTACTTACTTCTTAAAGCTTCCACATTTTCATTTTTCTTTTTGTATGTCTTCTGAATACCACTTATTCTGAAAATTAAAGTTTTCCATTAAAAGTATTGAAAGAAATGTGTAAGTATGTTTTTATGTATACAATATTTCTATCAAGGTTGTCTCTTAAAATAGATGTTACAAAATTTGAACTGAGTGTGTATCTTTAGCAATTCTAGGTACTTTCTAAGCATTTAGAAAAAGAGTTGTATCCCCACATTGAGATAAGCTACTTAAACGTTGGTTTGTGATTTATTATGGGGGAAGGAAGAAGAGTAAAAAATATCTCATTTAACAGGAATAATGAAGTACTTTCCTACTAAAACAATGAGTCAATGAAAACTGATAGTAAGCATCGGGCCGGGGATTTAGCTCATTGGTTCCAGCATCTGTCTTGCAAGCACAAGGTCCCAGGTTCGATCCTGATTCCTGGTAACTGTATACAATAATGCCGGCATGGTCATTCATGCCCACCAGCAATCAATACCACATACCACAGGGCGGGTGTGGTGGCTCATGTCTATAATCCCAGCACTTGGGAGGCAGAGCCAGCAGGATTACTGAAGGCTGAACTCAGGATCAGCCTGAACTACAAAGGGAAGACTATCTCAAAAACAAAAAAGCTAGGGCCGGAAGCCAGAATATAGGTCAGTGGTTCCGCAGCCTGTCTTGCAAGTGCAAGGACCCGGGTTCAATCCCCGGATACCACATACAATACTGGGCGCGGAGACTCACAACCAGCAGCAAGCAGTACCACACACAACAGTGCCGAGCATGGTGGCTCACTCAGGAGGCAGAGGCAGGAGGATTGCTGTAATGTGAGTTTGAGGTTGAGCTCAGGGCCAGCCTGAACTACAAAGTGAGACTCTGTCTCAAAAAAAAAAAAAAAAAGAAAAAAAACGGCAGTAAGCATATTATATCATACATAATTATTTCGTATGATACTTCTTTTTGTAATGATGAAGATCAAAACCAGTCTCTCCTGTGCTAGACAAGCACTCTACCTTTAAACTATATTCCTAGTTATAAACTATTTTAAAGAAGCAACAAACATATGATTTTCCTCTACTCTCTATTTTAAATATCACTCTGGTTTTTAATGCTAAGTCAACTTCTAAAAATAAGAGAAGCATTTGATTCAAGCAATTTAAGGATTTATTTTTATCTTAGATAAATTAAATACTTATAGTATTAGTAGAGGAATAGAAACTAAATATCATTTTGTGTTGACCACCTATCAAACTATATATAGAGTGATTTTTTTAAAAAAATCTTTATTGGTACATTAAATATACACATCATGATTGCAGTCCATAATGGGGATTTGTACCAGTATAAGACACAACTTAATTCTCATTTTTTCCCATAGCCCTACCCACCCTTATAAAGTGATTTTTTAATCTCACATGAAATTTTGTACATAAAATTAGTGATTTTGTTAATTAGTTTAAATTTCATCGTTCAAAATGCTGAACCCTGTCTGACTGCTTACATCTTAGGAATTTTGATTCTTAGTTTTATACATTTTTCGTAAATTAAGACATTATATTTTACTTTTTTCAATTTGTTGTTTCTTTTCCTTATTTTTTCTTAAATTTGGAATCTTAAATTTCTTAAATTTGGAAAAACAATTAAATATGGTATATCAGACAGTGTAGCATGAATCAAATTGCAAAATACTGTCAGTCTACACAATCAGAAGCAATATAAATAGGTTAACTGTATCAACACTGAATTTTATTACCTTTATAATTTTTTATCGATATGTATTTGAAATCTAGCAACAACCTTATTCTGAAAAGTTACTCAAAAAATGAGAAACTCAAAAAAAAAGTAGCCTACACTAACACTGTATTTTAAAATCATAATTAACTACCAGATCTAAGATGCCATACTTAAAAACATATCAAAAACATAGAATTCAAATGTGGTAGTGTCCATTACAGTTACTATATTTAAAGTGCCAAAGACTAAAGCATACCTTATGGCTTCTTTGCCTATAAATTCTGAAGAAATAGGCTCAATAATTTCACTAAAACTAATATTCCCATTAACATTGCCCTCTGATAATTCCTTGTAATTTCTTTTGCTTTTTGACCAATATGATGGTTTTAGAAAATATAAAGATGATCTCCGTAAGCCAAATTCCCCTGAAAAAATAAAAATGAGAAACTGAGTTATATAAATTACTTCTGAAAAAGTTTTTTAATCAAAATAAAAGATATGAATTTATGGAATTTTAAAAACTATGTGGAGCCAAAGATGGGACTAGAATACAAATAAAACTAATGAACTCCTGGGGAAAAGGAAGGAAATGTTACATGTTTAATATTGCTATTGAGAGCTGATTATATATACATGATAGAAGATAAAGAAAAGTGATAGGAGTTACAAGATTACTTCATAGTAATCTTATTTTACATAAGAAGAAAAAATTAAGATTTTTCTAAAAGAGTTGAATAGGGAAGGTGTTTCTTAAATTCTTTAGTTCAGCTAGGGATGTATGGTCCAAAATAAACTATTCTTTCTACACAATCTCCTTAGATTCACTACTGTCCAAAACACAAGGTTTAAAATATGTTTACAAATCAAAAGTTTTAACAATCAATATAACTTAAGGCACTCTATAGAATACAAAAATTAATACTGTATTCCAACTATGTGGGCAAAACTAACGAAAAATCTTTAAAGTAAAATCAACAACAAAAAGCATACCTGGAATAACCTGATCGAGATAGATAGCCAGGAGGACATAGAATACACTGTTAAGTGCCAACATGATAATAGTAATAATTAGAGGATATGGACCTTCAGTCAAATTAGAAAATAAAGCACCATCATTAAAATCTTCTAAATGCATGACCTAAAAAAATAGAACGGCAATTTTATTATATAAAAATTACAAAAAAGCAGAAGTTAACACTAGTGTTATTCGTTATATATGGTATAACCAAAATGGGCCTTTTAACAGGCCCTTAAATGGCCCATTTAAATGAGTAATTAGTAATACAAATTTAAATTAGTAATTACAAATTTATAATAATAAATTTACAAATTAGTAATACAAATTTATCAGAAAAACAAGATGTCACCAAATAGAGGTTTATCACAACAATTCATTTCAATCATCTTTTTAATGCTGTAATGTTAAACTTCTTGGGGCATTTAGTTCTAATGCAATGATTATTAAATGAAGCAAAAGTACAGTGTGATACTAAGAAAAACTAAAGCAAACAAAAAGGTTACTGTGCAAATGAAAGGCAAGTAAGTCAAACAGCAGAAGACAAAATTGGGCCCAGTATCTCCCCCATAATGAAAAGGAATTTTAGTAAACAAATGCAGCTATTAAAGTATTCTTGGTAGACACATATATGATAAAATAGAGAAAGAAAAGAGTTCTAAAGCCCCAGGCCTCCTTTAGGCCATGCCTTGCCATTATGTGAATAAACTTTATACCACTCTGAATTTCAGTCCTCTTATCTATGAAATTAGAGATGAACTAAATGATATTGAAAGGTCCTTTCAATCAGAACAAAAATATAGCTATAAGTCTGTAATTCTACCTTCTTAAGAGGGATTTAGTAGACTGTCAAAATGCATAAAAATAGCTCCCAGGTTTTAAGCTATTAAATTTTTATTTTTTGTTATTTATTTCATTTTGCTTTTTTCTTTTGAGACACAGACTTGCTACACTATATGGTCTGAGCTATTCTTGAACTCACAATCCTGTGTGAGCCTCTCAAGTGCCAGGATTATAGTCATTAGCCACTACATGGGGCTTGAAGTAATTAAAATTTAACTTAGTATTTATAAATAACCTATCTTAATTTAGTCTCACAAACCAGATTATGCAAGTCAACCAGTGTAAGTATTCTTATATCAAAAATTTTTTTTCTGTGTACCTTATACCAAATTTATGATCTAGTATATAACACAGTTTTTCATATTTCTTTCACTTAAAACCTGACTATACTCATAAAAGAAATTTAAAAAATTAATTTTTTGAGACAAGGTCTCACTTTGTAGTTCAGGCTGGCCCTGAGCTCACTGTGTAGCCCACGCAAGCCTCAAACTCACAGCAATCCTCCTCTTCTGCCTCTCAAGTGCTGGGATTACAGGTGTGAGCCATTACACCCAGCATTATTGTATGTGGTTACTGGGGATTGTGCTTGCAAGGCAGACACTGGAACCACGAAGCTAAATTCCTGGCCCTAAAATCATATTCATAAACCTAAACATTATTCAGGTAAAGGACAATTCCATGAAGTTTAGACTAATAAAATCCACTAACCCTATTTATTTCACTACTGTAAGTATGATAAATTTATTCTACTCCATACACACTTTTGTTTCTTCTTAAATAAATGTATAAATGGTAGCAATAAAACAATCTGGATTACTTGCCATTGAAATAAGCGACTTCTAACAAAGTGAGATATTATACCAAAACAGATTACTTGGAAAATACTACACCAAAAACTTAAGAACTTAAAACATTTACCTAACAGTGTAACCCAGCTGGCCCCTAAAAACTTAAAATTAGAGAAATATAAATAAAAATAGACATTAACTGACTCTAGTACTCAAATACTTTTTCATAATACAGTTGTGATTTGTTTTTAACAAATTAGAGGTCATATTCATGCAATATAAGCTGTTACACGCTCTTGAAAAACAAAAAGATAAATGCAAGATTAACATATTACCTACCTGTGCAATACCAATCAAAAAAGTACACTGACAAAAAGGACTGAAAAGCCACACTAATGATTTGGGAAAACTTTCCATGAGGACTATCAAAAGGCCAATAAGTCCAAATGCCACGGTGGCAAAAAACTCAACTACTCCCACATGCTTTGATTTTTTAAAAAGAGGTGTCAGCATTAAAGCAAAAAATACCTATAATATAGAAATGTTAAGATTAATCGATTGTTCATATACCCTGGCATGAAACAAATTAAATTTTGTGAAAAAATACGGTATTTTTCAGTGGAACATTTACTAAAATATAGTTATTATTTTAAAATAAAATATTTTCAAATAACAATAGTGATACACATTCTAAAAATTTAAATGAATGAATACTAAAGGATGAGTTTTATCTGCATCATTGGCAAATATGACTACATCTGTACTATAAAAACCACAGAACCTCATGTATCTGCAATTAGATGTGTAAAATATGTAAACAAACAATACATCACAAGTTTTAAACTTAATTGCTAACATGATATAAAATTAGGCTATTATAAAAATGAGAAGTCATGTCACACACTGGTACAAATTGTCAATGTTGAGTGTGATCATAATAGGTATATAAAATGCACCTATTTCACAATAAAAAAATTAATCATTATTTCAAAATATTAAAAAAATCAGGCTTTTGTATATGGACATCCAACTTATAGTATTTGTGATGTATCATTTTAAATGCAGTGGTGATAGTCAAAAAACTCAATAACAACTGGTATGGATAGGTATATAAGTCAATCAGAGTGGAAGTCGTAACAACTTATAACAAAGGCTGGTCACAGCAGCCAGCATTCAGACAATATGACAAACCAATAACAAGACTGCTAAAAAGCTATACTCACAAAAACTTTTTTTTTTTTTTTCTGGCAGTACCACCAGGAATTGAGCGCGAGCCTTTGTTTTTGCAAGGTATATGTGGTGACACTAAGCTGAATGCCTGGCTCTTACAAAAACATTTTTAAGAACAATCACCCTATAGGATAAATTATCTTAACTTTGAACAGTCAGGATTTCGTGAAGACTAGAGGGAAAGTCCAGCACTGAACAATTTAAACTATAAACATGATAATATAAAAGTAAACAGACTCAATTATACTTGAAATACTGTATAACACAGAAAAACAAGACAAATTTAAACCATGACTGTTTTTTAACTAATTAAAAGTATGGAAGAAAAAGATACTACATTTATTATTAAGTATCTTATCAGTAACTTAATAACAATTTACCTTCCAGGGGAAACTGAGTATATCTACACCTCAAAAAATGTTTTTGTTAAATTCTCAAATATTTTGACAGTTCTTCATTCTAACTTCAAGTTAAAATACTTACAGATGACAATCCGTATAGGAAAAAAAGTAGAAATATCACAAAGCTGCTACTTTTAGGGAATAATGAGGAAGCCGTTGCAATAACTGCCATAAGAATAGACATCAGAAAAATCAAACTTGCATACAAAAGAACCCAGGAAAGCCTGGAATGAAAAAGCAAACACATGTGTGGTCAAATGTATAGGCTTTAATGGTTAAAAAAAAATCACTTTATTTAGTTATTTATTTATTTTTGCAGTACCAGATATTAAACTCAGGACCTTGCACTTATCAGGCAGATTATCATGCCACTGAGCTAAATCCCTGGTCCCAAAAAGATTTTAAACAGAAGTTCAAATTTCTTTTACCTATATTATTCTTAAGATATTTCCATGCATATTCATGTACTATAAATTAATACTTATAAATAAGCATACAGTACTAGTTGAATTATAGGTAAATGTATAATCTGATATAAAGATAAAATGGTAGCTTTCAAAGAGACAAAAAGTTTAAAAATAGCAACTCGTGATTAATTTATTTCAAATTATTTCAAATTTCAAAAATTCAAGTCTACAAAACCTCTAATTTTCTTAGAGCTGATGAGCAAATGACTTTTTTTTTTTAATTATCTTTATTGGTACATTAAATATACACATCATGATTGCACTCCATAATGGGGATTTGTACCAGTATAAGACACAACTTAATTCTCATTTTTTCCCATAGCCCCACCCACCCTACCACCCCCCCCATATATATAAAATTTGTTTCCTTACTTTTTTGTTACAGCAAATGACTTTCTTTATGGAATGTACTACAATTAAACTTCCATGCTTTTGTTACTATGAAGAAAAAAAGTTCCTAAACAATCAGTGGCATAAGTGCTACACTTATACAATGTGAGATCAACAAGATCCAATTGGGGGGGGGGTCACCATTTTACTCAAAATTTCTCTTCAAATCAGAGCTCAACAGAATTCTTACAGTATTTAATTTCATTTTATTTTTAGTCTTTTCCAGTTAGTAGATTATGAGTTAATTATATCCAAAACAAACAAACAAGCAAACAAACCACTAAATTAGAACTAGTAGTTATAGCAACCATTGTACAAGAGTAAACTGAGGCATTTGAGAAACTAATTTATCTGAATTCATCAACTATTTTCCCATACAACATTATAAAGAATCAACGCATTTTTAAAACCAATCACTTCTAAAATAACACAAAAGATAAGTGAACAAAGAAAATGGTATACATAATAATCTCATTACGTAAAATTATTCTTCTCATAATTGTAAAATTTTAACTGTTACATTAAGTTAATGGTATATAACTTGGTATGACAGTTTATATAATAGTAATTTTAAATAATAATAACCTTCCCTTAAAATGAGCTTAAATTTTCTTATTATATAGTGGAAAGACTAAAGGAAAATGCACTTGGAATTATTTATAAATATGTAGGCCTCTACATATTATCATTGCATAAAAATGGTCACATATCAAAACCCACAAATCAAAACTTTTGTCATCTGTTCATCTACAAATTGTGTATTATTCAATTCACCTAAATAATTCATTTTCCAGGGGAAAATATTCATATAATGTGAATATAGACTTTACTCATTTAAACCAAATGTTTGGTATTATACATATGATATTGGAAGAGGACCAAAACAGGTAATTTCTACCTTTGCACATTCTTGTCTCTTCTGCATACTAAAATATATAGCAAAATACCTGAAGTATATCTCACTGATTCAAACAAAATATGAAATAAAATGTAAATGTATTGTCAATACAAGCTTTCCACATACCTCTTTCCTTATGCTATAACATATCAATTGCTGAAGCTTGCTGACTTCTCAAATCCTACTTTAAAAAATTATTCTGAAACTTTATATTTAATACATTTGCTGATTATCCCCAAATAACAGATTTAATAACATACCAAAAGGCAGTGTCATGAAGTCCCATTAGCTTTAAAAATTCCTTTAGCTTTTTTTCTTTTTCTGCTACAATATGAATTGCCAAAAAGTATCCAAAAGGGGAAAATGCTATAACCAGATATATTAAAATCACTCCTCGTGGAAAGGTATCTATTTCTACAACAGCAGTTTCTCCCATAATAACAGCTTTAGTTGCCTCCAGCTCCTTCCAAAGAGAAACATTTGTCTTCAACTATAATTAGAAAATATAAACACATTAAATAAGCTTAGTTCTGAGTATCCCCTAATAAATGTAACAATTTTAGCCCAAATTTACTCAATAACCTTATATAAATAAAACTGTCAAAAGTGAAATAAAGTGAATAACTACAATAATCCTGGTGCAAAGTAGAGTACTGCTTTTAATTCATTCTGGAAATATACATAAAGTTTGAGTTGGTCAGTGTGCAAATTTTAGTAATTTGTTAAAGAAAATAAAATTATCACCTTAAGCAGATAATTATATGGATCTTAACAAAAACATGTATTTCTTTGAAATTGAAGATCTTAGGAATTACTGTCATTGCTTCTATGACTATTTTTTAAAATTTCTCTTAAACAATATACCTAGTGTTTTAGAATCTGTACATGAAAGTCAAGTGTGGTAGAGAATGGTTGTAATTCCAGCACTCAGCAGGCAGAAGCAGGCAAAAGACTGCCAACATGGCTAACTAGAGAGTTCAAGGCCGCCTGAACTATATACAAGATCCTGTTTAAAAAATCCCTGTCTCAAAAAATAAAATATGCACATGAACTGAGTGTAGTGGTGCCTACCTGTGATCTCAGCACTTAGTGGGCTCAGGTAGCACGTAAGAAGGTAAAGCAAAACTATGGTGAGTCTGAGGCCAGCTACAATAAGATAGTCTCAAAAAGCAAAGATAAACTTTACACCTGCTGCACATATGGCCAGGATAATAAATTTAAGACATATGAAACTTCTAACTTTCAAGTAAACTCCTAAGCTCACATTTGTTCTGTCTCTCCATCCAGTGAGGCCTAGAAGGGGATGGCTCAAGTCTTTGGCCAAAACCCCAGTGCTCTAACTACGACAGTGTAATACATTTCATATTTCACTATCAATTTAATGTCTGTTACCTACCATTGAAGTGGTAGAATATTACATAACTCTAATATATAAATACTCTGTTGCAAGAGATGATAAGAATTCAACATCCGTACCTCATTTGGTTCTTACAAGCCAGACCAGTAAAGTATTACTGTAGTCATTTTACTACATGACATTCTAACAACTGAGATAAGTCTCTTGTTCAGATCACAATTCCAATTCTATTACTATTCATACACTTTGAACAAATACAAAGTCCACCAAAAAATTATATATACTTCAGCAGTTTGCCATACTAAGAAAAGTCTGAAAAATAATGGTCACCACTTTGAGTACCTATTGTATTAATCTCATAACTTGTATTAATCCCATGATGTTTCAATAAATTTAGGATTAAAATATTTATAGAAATTTTTCTTTACCTGATGTTTACACTGTTTTGGCAGACTCTGTATTTTTATAGAGAAGATAGTTGATGTGCATTTTTGAATATTTTATAAGATAGTTAATTTCAACTGCAAAAGCAAACAGAAAAAAAAACAGATCCATAGGAAAGATGGAAAAATGAGATATGATTACTTTCTAATAGTTCATGTTCTAACAAAGAGAATTTCACCTTATTGCTATCTAGCCCATGCACAAAATTTTAAGATTTTTTTTAAAAAATGAAATGTTTTGGCTAGATTTGTGCAAAATGTTAAACTCTGAATTAGGTCTAAGTTTGTCTTTAGACTTTAATCTATACATTTAGACAAAATGTATAACACCTAGAATTAAAACACATACTTAAAGTTAAAAAGCTGTAGTATGAACTGCTACTTTGCCACTAATAAACTGAGTTTTGAAAAGTTTAGTATCCCTGTATTTCAATTCCATATTGAAGAGATATAAGATAATAATAGCAATCTCACACATTTAATGTTGTTAAACATCAATAGGTTAATATTAGAACATAAGCTAAAAAATGTCACAAGTATATATCAAATGAAATATAAAAATTATTGTGAAAAAGATAATAAACATAGTCTCTCTCTTCAAACTAAGTTATTTGTATTCACAAGGAACATACAAAAGTATAAATTTTTCCTAAGTATTACCCTTGGTCAGTAAGTAAAGTAGATGGGATATACATTATCCCTGAATTCTATATGTAAAACTATCAAACAAAAGCAGACTACAAAAAAAGTCCAAAATGTGTACTACGAAACAGGAACAAATGCTCAAAGGGAAATGGTAGCTGGGTGGGAGCAGGGGAAAGCAAAGAAGGAAAAGAAAAAGTTTAATGGTCAAAAAAGGAAAAAATGGAAACAAAGCTTATGTATATAGGACAGTGTGGACTGTAGGGGAATGGGAAAAAATAAGAATCAAGATAGAGCATATACAGGCACAAATTCTCAATGAGGCATGTGATTGCAAATGTATTCCTAAAAATGTACCAGTAAACTCAATTTACTTAAAAAAAAAAGTCAAAGGGCGAAAGATTTAGTTGTGGTACTGTGCACAAGGGCCGGCATTTGATTCTCAGAACCTCAAATAAAACAACTCAAATCAAAACCGGGCATGGTAGCACATGGCTATAATTCTAACTACTTAGAAAGCTACAGCAGGAAGTTAGCAAGTTCAAGCCCAGCCCAGGCAATTTAGTAAGATCTTGTCTCAAAATAAAAATATAAAGAGGGCTGGGAATGTAACTCAATGCAAAGGCTCTAGGTTCAATCCCTAGTATTGTCAAAAAACAAAACAAAACGGGAAGAACAGTTATGTTAAAATATGGTCTAGTTTTCCTTTTTTATATTTACCTGTATAATGGCAGCATCTATGGATGCCTGTAAAACTGTGAAACCTGAGGACCAGTAATGAGCAGCCTCACATGATTTTGAACAGTCAGCTACGAGGAGAAAAATGTGAGAGATAAAGATTTTGTACACCAAATCAGTGCTTTCTTTTAATGATAACATGGCGGATTACCAAAGTAAAAATCAATCAATTTCTTTAGGACCAAAGAAAATGCGCAACTGCCCTTCAAAAACAAATCAGAGCTATAGATTTCTAATTGCTTCTTTGAAATAATAAAATATAACAGTAGTGTTAGGATACTAAGTGGTAAATAAATAAAAATTTAAAAAGAGAAATTAATTATAAATACACTTTTTAAAAATAAGTCACTTCTATTTTAAACTAAGTCATTTTGTGATGACTTTGTTTCAAAGAACCTCCAGATGCAAGGACAAGTCCAGTGTAAAAAAAAAAAAAATGAAAGAAACTAAACAGAAGAATTTTCCATAAAAGCTTTTAGGAATCCAGTCATAAATTACACATTTAGCATAACATAGTAATTTTAACATTGGCTCAACAAACATTTACAGATGACAATATCTGTTCAAAGGTTTAAACAAGGCTGACTCCATGTTCCAAATGTAAAACTAGGAGACCTCAAGGTTTGAAAGACTTGCATTATAGCAGAAGTGCAAACAATTCCATGAAGAAGAAAAAACAGATTTAGGAAGTAATATAACTCAAAATACAAATATCCTTTATTCTACTACAATTTATATATACATAAGTATTAAAATTAAAATGGAGTTATATAAATAACTGTATAACATATATTCACATATGTAACAGACACCTTTACTGCCTCCTTCAAATTTTGCATATGACTTTGGAGAAATCAAGATATGCATTTAACTGACTTCAATGATTATTTAGGACTATTTACCTCTTGAATCCAAATAAATAGAAGATACTGGAATCTTATCAGGAAAAAAACGGAGTTCATAAGACATTAGGTCTTTGAAAACCACACCCACAAAGTTGCTGGATTTAGAAAGACTGGATGCTAGCATTTCTTTTTCATTTGTATATTCTTCAGTAATTATGACTATAAACATAAAAATATGGTTAAGATCACAACAGTTTACTGTAATATAGAGCAATTTTATGATTACACTTGTTATACATACTTTTGTTTTACTATAAGCAGTTTTATTTTACTATGTAACTTAGAAAATAGCTCTTCTAAGAAAATAACACTAGGATTTGAGGGTGATCTGTTTACGACATCTGTCACCTTGTCACCAGGGTTAATTCAGCTAATCTGGCTGGCTGGCCGGGTGATGACCCCTTCTTCCCTCACCACTCCATGTGTGGCCTTCCCAGAGCTGTATACTCAGTGGAAGAGGATGACCACCCCTGGCAGAGGAAGACCTTTTCTTTGGTCATGTATATACAAATAATGAGCTCTCCTACTAGAACCTATAAACAAGCTCTTGAAAAAATACAGCTACACAGTGAATGAAATAGTTCAATTTTTCAGATCCTGTCATCTGATTACTAAATCATATGCCAGTCTAATATATGTTATGAATATGACAAAGCACAGTATGAAATAATATGCAAAATTATTTCATCAAGAGGTCACTATTTCTCAATATAGAATAGAACCTCAACAAACTAAAGTTTAATACTGAATAGTTTTAGTATTATCTCAATTTTTGAAAATCCACTGACCAGCAGGCTTACTTTTAGACACACTTAAATTTACCATTTTAGGCAGTAATGAAGTTATCAAAACAGGAAGTAATGCCAATCATTAACATACTGCAAAATGAAATTCTTAATTCCTAGATAAATGAATGCATGTTTTATTTTTAAATGTTTGTTTTTATGAAGAAGATTCCTTAACCTTCCTCAGAAACTATGTATTTCAGTAACTTTGATGCAACTCTTCTTTGAATAAAAACCTAGTTAAATCTGATATTGTATATTGCATATTAAAGATAAATGATGAAAATATTGTAATTATCCTTTCATATTAGGTAAGACAATTTTTTAAATATTTCCTCACAGTTTTATTTATAAGCCAACTAAAAACTTCCACGATATACGGTTGGAAAAAAAAGAATACAGGATCAGTAAGTATCTAACTTCATCATTTATTAAGTATGTGAGAACCAATAAGTAATTTAACTCTTCAACTTTTAACATTCTCACCCACAGTGTCTAGGTGATCACACTAGGTTTCACAGAAGACCAACTAAAGCAACAAACAAGGAAGTGCTTTGTAAATTACAAAGCATTATTTAAATGTTTATTAACATAGTCTTCCATGCCTTTTAATAGATGTGGAACTCCAGGATTAATCTGAGAAGACAGGGTGTTAGTTCAACATCCTATCAGTCATGTTATCTTGCACATGTGTATATCATGTATATTATGTTCTATTTTTTAAAGATAAAACTTTAAAATACAGTGCTAACATATCCTGATTTGCATTTTTTGGTTTATATTCCTTCCTCCTGCCCAGAACTACTGACAAATTTCATTCTGAACATTTCTGATAAATTTTTTTGAGCTTGTGTGTTAAGTTCTGATAGCTATTTATGCTATCTGTGCTTAATATGATAGACTAACAAACATATGCCAATAAGATGTTAGATAAAAATATTAAATGGTATGAGCGAAAAATTATGTAACTGACTATGTAACTAACACCATCCATCCAGTGATGCCTATCTAATAATATAATGATATATACTAGAATATTATTATAACTGTCCCATATGATATAAAATAACATGCTTAAAATTCACCATTTCATTGCTTGGACATACATGTTTATCATTCTCTCTAGTCCTTCCCTTAGGTTTTCTCACAGCCTCTAAAATCTCACTAGAAC
Source organism: Petromus typicus (assembly GCA_004026965.1). Taxonomy (NCBI): domain Eukaryota; kingdom Metazoa; phylum Chordata; class Mammalia; order Rodentia; family Petromuridae; genus Petromus; species Petromus typicus. The sequence goes on from PVIR01013255.1 coordinate 27,801, forward strand.
ATCAATACTTCAACTCTTTTCTAGTCCACTTCTTTGTGTGAAGTACATGTGATAAGAAATAAAACCAGGGCTTTAGTCATAGCTAGTATCTCCCAAGTTAAGTATTTCAGTTTATACCATATGCCTCCATAAATAGGCATGGCAATTAAAAATATTACTGCTTTATAATCTTTATTATACATTTCTAGCTTCCTTACTATAAGTCAGAGTCAAAATGAAATATTTTTTCAAGTCTCTTATACTATACAAATAAATTATTTTATAAATAGAAGAATCAGTGGAAATATACATGTACTACTAGGAACATAAATTAGTGTTTCACAAAGAACATTAGGCAACAGAACTAAATGATTTTAATATTTTTGTAAAACTAAACGTTGATGGAAAAAACACACTTCTGGGTGTTAAGGATGTTACTCAGTAAAACAAGCCACTATGTAGGGAAGAACCTCATGTTATAGATAGAATACATAGAGGAGATCACAATACCATCAGAAAGGTAATCAGTAGACACTCTATGCATGATGCTGCTTGTAATGTTCGTCACTGGAGTATATCCAAGAACTAAGTCAGAGAGAATAGATTTATCCATTGGAGAAAGCTCTCTATCAGGCACTTCTTCATATTTCATATTTGGGTGCATCATGCTAATTAATATTAGCCAAAATAAAAAAAATAGTGGAAAAAGAATTTCCTATAATAAAACAAACAAAATGATTATGACAGTGGCAGAAAAAAAACATGAATTCTATGCAAATAATATAACTAATACTAAGAAAATAATTATGAAAAAGTTGATTACTCTTTCTTATGTACAAAAAGTAAAAGTAATCTATCCAAAAGAATTACAGTGTTAAGAATCTTACCAAACCCAGCAGGCATATCAGATGTCTTCGCTCTATATTATTTTACTAAGATATTTTAAAATTCAAGTCATATAATAAATTAAAGTGACATAAAAGGTAATCTTTAAACATATTACATCACTGACATAAAATAAATTCATTCATATTTTCTTTTTCTTTTTTTGGGAAAGCGTCTCACTTTGTAGTTAAGTATGTGGTTACTGGGGACTGAACCTAGGTCCTTGTACTTGCAAGGCAGGCACCGGAACCACTGAGCTAAATCCTTGGTTCTATTCATACTTTCTTTAAAGTTACCATACCTTCCTATAACAATCACCACAAAAATGCTTTACTTGATTTTGAATTATAAATTTTGCCTTAATAATATCTAAATTTATACAAAAATAGGAATCAATATAAAAATAGGAATCAATATATGTCATGTACAGGTAAAAATTATCAATGATGAATAAGATCACAATGTATACCTAAAATCTACCAATAAACTTAATAAAGAAAAAACTCTATTAAAATTTTATAGTGGCTCATGTCTGTAATCTCGCACTGAGGAGGCAGAGGCAAGAGGATTGCTGCAAGTCTGAGGCTAGCCTGGGCTTTCAGGGTTAGCAGGAACAAAGCAAGACCTTATCTAAAAAAAAAAATTATATATATATATTATTATTATATTATATATATATATATGTATATATATATATACATATTATATATATATATATATATATGGTTAGCATTAGTACAGATGAACTATTATTTCATCTTACTATCTAATTTTACTGTGGTTTCAGCAGACAATAATATATGTCCATCTTCCAAAAGTACTACTACCTGGTTAGCCAGAATTTTTTGTTTTATTTTGTCTTTTGCAAACAGTAATGTAGAGGGGGAACAAATTTGTGACATACAGTAGTTTTAATTATTCTTGGTCAGCTCAGTCTATAGTCCATGAAATAGAAGCTCCATGTGAAAAGTTTATGAATACTAAGAATTTCATCTGTAACGTTCAAATTTAAGCCATGCTGTTAGAAAATTAACTAAATTTATTATTCTTTATTAAAAGTGCTAACATTTAGAAACATGAAGTAATTCAGTTATTTTCCTGGAGCTAATATAATACAACCGGGTTTTCCTTCACAACCAAATTAAAGAGAACAGAGAAAGCAAAATTATAACAAAAAAATCCAGCCAGCAAAATGGTGTTTTACAAACAGAATATATGAAAACTAAGTAAACTGCAACAAGACATAAAAATCATATTTCAACTTACTTGAACACTGCTTTTTTTAGTCCTGCATTTAATTAAGTAATTCTTCAGGAGCAGTGTTCTAGTTTGTCTCCAAACTCCCACCTCCCTGATTGCAGTGGCCATGTTTTCTTCATCAGCCTATTAAAGAGGAAAAACCAATGAAACAAATCAACCTTGAACCACAAAGTAAAAGTATACTTTCAAAGGCAAAAACATGTTTGAATCTCAGTTAGATGAAGCTACCCATACTTCAAGCTGCCTTTTTTGCCTAGGCAGAATCTATGGAACAACAATTTGAGGGCCAGTACTCTGGGTGTCTGAGGCAGGAAGTACGAACCTAGCCTGGGTACTTTAGTCACTTAGCAAGAACCTGTTTCAAAATAAAAATAGCTGAAGATGTAGCTCAATGCAAAGGCCCTAGATTCAGTTCAATTTCCAGTAACATAAAAAGAAATAAGTAAATAAAAATTTTAAAGCACATGGTGAAACTAAGGGAGGGAAGGACAACAGAACTCCAAAACTTCAAAACCATCAGGTAGCTTACCACTTCTGCTTATTACTTTTCTCCCTTTGGTATGCCCCTGAATGTAACCTCTGGTTTTGGAGAGAGGAACAGAATAAGTTAGTCTCTGCATTCTTTACTGAAAAGAGCAGCTTGGGAAGATTTTTTTAAAAAGATCCCATTAAACCTTCTCTCAGAGAAATTAGTGCTGCCTGGTGTTATATAAACCTAATAAGGGACATGATATGCTGATATGTCTCCACCAAAACAAGGACTACATGTTCTAAACTCTCTGTCTCCACCCGAAGAGAAAAGCAAGCAACTTTTTAGAGACAGTTTTTCATCTCCAAAATAAAATAAAAAGAAAGGAAAAAAATATATCTACAGAGAGGGAGGAAGAGAGAGTAGTAAACATAAGAAACCTTTTTATACGCACATAAGATTAGATTTTAAAAAATGGTGGTACTGGGGATTGAATCCATGACCTTCACAACTGAAGGACATTCTCAGCCCATTTTTTAATTTATTTTTTATTTTATTTTGTTTTGCTTTTTTTTTTTTTTGAGACAGGGTCTCACTTTGTAGTTCAGGCTGGCCCTGAGCTCAGCCTCAAACTCACATCACAGCAATCCTCCTGCCTCCGCTTCCCGAGTGCTGGGATTACAGGCGTGAGCCACCACGCCCGGCACTGCGGTATGTGGTACTGGTTGCTGCTGGGGTGAGTCTCCACGCCCAGTATGGTATGTGGTTACCGGGGATTGAACCCGGACCCTTGTGCTTGCAAGACAGGCGCCAGAATTACTGAGCTAAATCCCCGGCCCCCATTTTTTTATTTTGAGACAGTTTTGCTGAACAAATTGCCCAGAGTAAGATCAAACCTGGAGTTTTCCTGCCTCTGCCTCCTAGAATGCTATTATAGGTCTGCACCACCAGGCCATTTTAGGAAAAAAAAAAAAATAATAATAATAATTAGTCAACAATACAATCACTGAAAACTTTTACTTTCTATTTATCTTTTATCACTAATACATATTCCTTATACAGTAAAAAAAATGAAAACAATTAGGCACTTAAAAATATTAAAGAAATGAAAAACAACAAAACTAAAGCACTCAGAATGGACTGTTAATCACCTCTAGGCCAAATAAGAAAAACCACATTCATTCAAACATGATCTGCTACAAAACAAACACGGAAACACTAACAGCAGCATGAACATTCTCAAGTTGTCTGCCAAAACATATTGACTTAGTAGATACACTAAATTATTAATTGAAATGGAATGCTGAACGCTTGGCTTTTCTGTTTAGATTCAGAGCTCTTACAGAGAGACTAGCTCATGAATTCATAGCACTCTTACTTCCTTGAGAACTGCTCCCTGAACTCGAAGCTGTGTTTCCCAAAGTCTTGTCTAAAAGTTTATGAAGCTGCCCACCTTCAGTACACCCTCTACCTAGAGATTCTTAAAACTAAAGCCTCTCTTGATATACTACCCCAATACACATACTAAAGATCACCACTAGGAACACCACAACTCTTGATAGATGTTGGATAAATTATCTCCTGGAAGTATGCAGTTTTTAACTAAGAGATCCAAAGATTGCAATATGGAAACTGAATTGCACTAATGACAACATTTAAGAAAATATATCCATTCTGTTACTAAGCTCTCTCTGAGTGAGCCATATTGTGCTCAAAACTTGATTTCTCTTCCTTGGGGTATGTGAAATGCCCTACTATCTTCCAAGTGTACTTGCAGTTCAGTAAGCTGGCTAGAACTTAGATCCTCACAACCAAAAACAGGTAAAGTAGGAGGAACCCCAAATCAGCAAACACAGGAAGAAAAGATGCTCTACGTGGTCTAGTACAGCAGTTAAGAATGTGATCTTTGGAGTCAAACCTAAGCATGAATTCTGCCTCTGCCATTCAATAGCTGTGAGACACTGAACAAGTTATTTAACTTTTTTGTGCCTAAGTATTGCCATTGGTAAGGCTGAGTAATAATAATACTCATGTCTCTGGGTTGTTAAAATAACTAAAAGAATACATGTAAAACTTAAATGGTACCTGGCAAATGGCAAATAATTATACATCTTGATCTCTGTTGTATATATCAGTGTAACTAATATTTACAAAGAAATAACAGACAGTAGTATTACATTCGTGACAAGAGAACAAGGCAAATGAGGAAAAAGCAATTGGGAACACAAAAATGAAATAATAAGAAATTTGAAAACTAAAGTATTTTTTAAATCTAATACAATCTTATCAAGGTATTTACTATCTTTATTAAAAGTAATGCTTTTCTTAAAAAAAAGCCTATCCATAAAAGTTTTTAAAAATCCATCACTTATCTAAAGTTGCCATTATCTCTCTTAGTATTTTAGTCTAACAATTCACAGGACAGCTCAAAGAGACATTAAATATATGCAAAACAATCCCTTTTTATTACAGAGCAAGTAAACTAGAAATTTTAAACTTATTTTTACATGTACAGACTAATTTTTAAAAATTATATCAGAAATTAAACTCATATCCTGTGAAATAATGAAATCGAGTCCTCTCTATGTTCAGAACCATCTAGTTAAGAGTCACATCAGTCACCATCTTGGCATCCTTGCTTCGCAAAAATACTCAACTCAAAATAAGTCTCCCACCTCCAAAAGATGACTAAGACCACTTCTGATCCACATAGGCAAAGGTGATTACCACTCCTTTGTTCTACATGTACATACAGCACATAACACCATTATTTTGTTTACTACAGACTCCAAATTGTACTGAAAGACTTTGTGAAGACTGTCTTATTTATCTTCGTTTCTCTACCATCAACAGCAGAACTGTGGCCAATATTATCTTATTGCAAATTCCTTTATCAGGCTTCCTGAGTCCTTACAGATTGAGGGTCTCCAAATTAAGAAGAGGACTTGGAAGCAATACAGAGCCCCTATTTTCTATCATGCAAAATTAACAATGATTCTACATTCTTAAACTGTGGGAGAAAACAAAGAATAACAGTACCTTGTGACAGGTTCAAATTACATGAAATTCAAATTTCAGTGTATATAAATAAGGTATTCTTGGAATCCAGCCAAATATCTTTGATTCCATTTGTGCTGCCAGAGTTAAGTTACACAGACAGACACCATATGGTCGGCAAAACCTAAAATACTACTATCTCAAGGATTGATGCACCAAACCTTGGGGGGCAAAAAATGTTTGCTACCGTCACTGGCTTCAGAGAGAAAAACTGAATAGAGCATTTTAATGGCAGAAAAGAGTCTGTAAACGACTGAAACAATTTCTATGCAGAGAGAAAAGCATCAAAAAGCTAGACTCTCTAAAGGGTCTGACTTATGTAAAGAAAGGCACAGTATCTGCAATATGGCAGAAGGATAACGCAAAAGGAAACTGCAACGGATACTGGTGTGTGCCCTAGATGACATTATGAAGACAGGCACTGTAAGTGAATTATGAAGTACTATGTACAGGAAATTAACACCCCCCCTCCTTATCTTGTAAAGCCACAGAAAGCACTCTCTGTTTCCTCTATTGCACTTTTATCCCTCAGGGTGTTTAAGTTCTTGGCAATTACATTTTACTAGTCCATTCATTGGCCCAAGCCCAAACCTCCTGTCTGTTCCCAAGCATCCTCTCATACTGTGACCTTGATTCCTAGTTCACTGAAAAACAGAAGCAGTCAAGATATATCCCATTATTTTTTCTATTTTGTGCCCCAAGTAACATACAATTCAATAATTAATAATTTCTGCCTCACTCAAGACTGTTTTCATTAGAACTCTGAACAACAAAAGCTCCAAATGCAATCTGGTATTAGCTGTACTTATTAAGACTTCTTTTTCCTTTTTAAGGAGAGGCTAAGAACCTACCTGGCAGGGATTTGAAAGAAATGCGGACCCAGCTACATTCTTGGCTTCGCAATTTATAAAATGAACTTTCTAAAAGGAAACAAAATTTAAATGACTTCTCTAAGGTTTTAAAGCGTAGTGAAAATGTAGTTATAAAGTATTGCCAAGACAATATAACCTAAATTTATGAGTGCTTCTTGCTGAAAATTATAACGCAGTGGCACTCATATGACAACTTACATAGTAACTTTTTTAATATAGTTTCTAAAAGCTTGAGCTTAAAACTTTTAATCCTATTAATTCACAAACTAGTCAAGATTGTGCTACAGTAAAACATGGGATTTTAAAATATACTCTATCAAACTCAAGAATACAGATTACAAATTGTACTCATTTTGGTTTTCCTAGCTGAAAGAATATTTGCAATAGACACAGCAAATACGCAATATGTTAATAAACATGGTCTTATTCTAAATGTAAGATTTTCCAAGTTTTACACGTTCAACAGCCCCCCTACTTTCAAGGACTAATGCCTCTTCAGTTTGATTTTGAGGCAAATACCCCCCAAACCCTAACTGATCTATTAATGCTCTCTGCTATAAAGTCTTTCCTCACCATTATTCCCAGATATTGTTTCTACAGAAACATAAAATATAGTGGGTAAAACACCATAATTAAAGAATCAAGCATACCCTAAGTACAATTTTAGGTCGATCTTTTTACTAGGTGAGACCTTACATAAAATGCTTAACCTCTCTGCAACTCATTTCTCACTTCTGCCCTGTTAGAAAATGCCTTCAACAGAAAATAAACACGGCTGGGGTGGGGGGTACCCCGCAGCATCCCACCAAACCCAAATCCGAGCCTGAGGAGCTGAAGCGGCGAGGAGCACGTCACAACCGGCCAGGTGCCTGCAGCCCACCTCCTCCGCCCACCCCGAGCTCTTCTGCGTTTGGGGAACCTGGGCATCGCCCCCCAACTGTGTCCTGAGACTCGCTCACAGGCTTCTCTCTCCAACTCCTCTCCACACCCAAGGAACACCCCCGAGACCCCCGGGGGGCCAAGCGCGGTCGAGGCGCGGGCGTCCTCGCGGTCCCTCAGGGAGGAGGCACCCGTTGTCAGGGCGGTTGCCCCCTCCGCGGCGCCGGCCCAGCGCGGCTCCAAATCCCGGGGCCCGCGGCGCCCCAAGCGGCCGGAGGAGACCCGCGCTCTGGGGGCCGCTCTCCGAGGTGCGCCCAGGGCGGGTGGCTCGGGGCGGGTCTCAGGGCCGCAGCCCTCACCTCAGGAACGCAGCCGCAGCGCCTCAGACCCCGAGTGATGGAGCTCTGCGCGGTGCGAGGAGGACGCGGCCTCGCAGGCGCGCCCCCGCCGCTCGGCCCCGCGTGCCCGCCGCCCGCCCCGCCCCGCCCCGCCCGCAGCGCGCCCGCGCGGACAGCCCCCGGCGCCGGAAGCGCGCGGGCCTCGCGCTGCGCGCACCTGACGCGGGGATCCCGGGGTCGGGGAGGGAGGATGCGCGCGCACCCGACGCTGGGCCCGCGAGTCCCGCGCACCTGGGGGCGGGGCTCCTAGGGTCGGGGCGGGAGCGCGCGCTGTCAGTCAGCGAGCCTGGCGGCCGGGCTCCTGGGATCGGCCTCCCACCGGGGATGGCGCCCGGCTTCTCTCTGGGGCGGGGCTCAAAACAGTGCGCTCTGAAGTAGGGACTCTGAAATCCGAGGCCTGCCGCCTCCTAGCTTCTGACCTTGGCCTCCTCAGCCTTTCTGGTCGCGGCTGGTTTTAGGAGGTCCTAGGGGCCCGGGTTCTGCGCCCTCGTTTCCATAATCTGTGTCGCTTCCCTTCCCCTTCCAAGGGGTGGCAGCAGCCACACTTTGCCAAAAATACTATCTTAGTGCTGGACGTCGTGACAGGGATCTGTAAACTGAGATACTTGGGAGACTGAGGCAGAAGGATTGCAAGTTCGAGGCCCGTCTGAACAGTTTAGCAAGACTCAGAAAATTAGAGAGGGAGTCAAGCAAGATAGAGGTTGTACAAGGAGAAAGAGTTCGCAACCCTCGCGTTAACATATTTTCCTGTCAGTATTGCCTCACGCAGTTATCTTTAGAGATTTAAAAAAAAATTTTGTTACTCCTGTTTCTCAAATTTAAACCAAACCTGTCTGCCATTCATCCTGCTAAATTTTAAAAAGAAAAAAGAAATCACAGAATCAGTATTGTTTTACTTATCTTACCAAATACAACTTGAAGAGGAAATCCAAAAAAGTTCATTAGGATACGCGATGCATGTTTAATCTGGAAAGGACACCAGAGAGAAGACAGAAAACACGCGAGAAATTGCGTTTGAAAACTGAAGGAGGAACATAGCCATTGTATATTTCGCCTAGTTCTGAAATATCTAAAACATTTTCCTTAAAAATTTGGAAGACTGGACCGGGGATTTAGCTCAGTGGTTCCGGCGCCTGTCTTGTAAGCGCAGGGACCCGGGTTTGATCCCCAGTAACCACATAACAATACCACAGTGCCGGGCATGGTGGCTCACGCCTGTAATCCCAGCACTCGGGAGGCAGAAGCAGGAGGATTGCTGTGATGTGAGTTTGAGGTTGAGCTCAGGGCCAGCCTGAACTACAAAGTGAGACCCTGTTTCCAAAAATAAATAAATAAATAAATTTTAAAAAATAAAAATTTGGAAGACTAATGTACCTTCAATGGTGTGGATTTGAGTAAATAAATAAATATAGATCAAAGATGAATTTGTTAAAATGCTACCGAATTTTATTTTCAGTCCATCTCTGCAATGGTGTTCCTCACTATTCCTCACTGGTGTCTTGTCAACAAGTTAGCCCTGTCATCTGAATATAAATTTCCATAGTTGCCTGGGTTTAGTACTAATAAGCAGCTGAGGGACGACATTCCTTTCTGAGTTGCTGTATCCAAGAAATGGAAACAAGCCGAATTGCTTAGGTGTCATGGAGGCAACCCAAATCCCCACATCTCATTAATAAATCTTTAAAACAAATTAATCACAGGAGAATACATAGATGATAAGAACTGTAACCCAAGATTTAACAAGCTCCTAGCTGAATTAACAGTGAACTGAAATTTTGACAATAGAGACATAGATATCTGAAGACTGCAAAGGAAAATGTGTTTCGGACCCTACCACCGAGGTGTAGGAGTAGACACCAGGACAAGGAAGGAGGATGATGAGTTTGAGGCTAGACTGGGCCGCACAGAAAAACCCTGTTCAAAAACAAAAATTTCAACCACCCAACAAGTTTTTATCAAAGTGCCTTCCTTGGTAAGAACTCCAATGTCCCAAGTGAACAACAACCAGAAAAGATAAATGAAGAGAAAATCAACAATTATCCTAAAAGAGCCAAACATAATGACTAAAACTCATCAAGCCAGAGGACGGTGGTGTGTATCTATAGTTTCAGCAGAGAGGAGGCTGAGACAGGAGGATCACTTGAGGCCAGAAGGAGTCCCCAATCTCAAAAACAAACCACAAGAAGTGTCAAGCAATGGAAGACATTTTTTTCACTGTTAAATTATATGGTGCAAACTGTAAGGTACTATAGAGAAATCATTGAGAACTGAAGTTAGCCTTAACTTCAAGAGGAAAGGATAGAGAAATTGGTGTCATACTGAAGAGAAAAAGGTAAGGATGAGGAAAGACGAGTGGAGTTTACATTGGTAAAGCTGCGAAAAGGCTGACAGAGAACTGAAACTTGAGATCAATGAGGCGGTAGTAAGAGAACACCTATCTGTTTCAAATAAGTTCATGTTTCCAGGGGCAAATGGTATCCCACAGCTGTTGGCAGGTAACCTAAGACCCATTGCTGGTAAGTTTCTAGAAAATGAAAAAGTGAAATGACACCGGATCACATAACCTAAAAGAAAATTGAACAGAAATAAATGAAAATTACTATATTCACGCTGAATGATAAAACCACACAAATACAAAATCAGACAGATTCTAGTTAGTTCATCTATGACACATTTAGACCGAGCCTGCTGTGAGTTAATAATATATCACAAGAAGTACATACACACATCAGTTTGAAAACAGTATCCTCAGTCTTTCTTCTTTCCTTCCATTACCTGTCGTTGTTACCTCTAAATCCCTTATTGCCCTAGAATGAGAATAGCAACCCACCAAAGACGTCACATCCCCATCCTGGAAGCCTGGGAAAGTGCTACCTTATGGGTTAAAATGGAATGAATTTTATGCTTGAAATTAAGTTTGCTACTCAGCTGACCTTAAGATACGGAGATGATGGGGGCTGTGGATTTAGCTCACTCGTTCTGGCTCCTTTCTTCCAAGCGCAGGGACCTGGGTTTGATCCCGGGTAACCACATACCATACTGGGTGTGGAGACTCACCCCAGCAGCAACCAGTACCACATACCACAGTGCCAGGCGTGGTGGCTCACACCTGTAATCCCAGCACTCGGGAGGCAGAGGCAGGAGGACTGCTGTGATGTGAGTTTGAGGTTGAGCTCAGGGCCAGACTGAACTACAAAGCGAGACCCTGTCTCAAAAAACCTAAAAAAAAAAAAAAAATAATAATAATAATAATAATAAATAATAGTAAGATACGGAGATTATCCTTGACTATCAGTGTGACAAATATAATCCGGAGTCCCTAAATGTGGAAGGGAAGTGAGAAAATGCCCAGTTACCTTTACTCCCCCAGAAATTAATGAAGCTAACCAATCAGAAGGTCAAGGTGCTAAGAAACTGTGCAACCTGAAAGTTCGATGATTCTGGTTCTTCAAATTTATCCTTAAGAGGAGGCCTGAATGGTTGAAAGGGAAAAGAATTCAACCTATTAATTGGGTCCAAAAGGGGAGGAAGGAATACCAATGGTCTCTCAAAAGTGGGAAAGGAAGGAGCCCCGACCTCCACAACAGCCACCAGAAAGGAGCCCATTGTTACCAACTCCTTGATTTTATGCCACAGACACCCGTGCCCTGGGCTTCTGACTTGGAGACCTGTAAGTGTGTGTAAAATCTATAATATTTTGAACTACTTATTTATTGAGATACAAGATCAATACTTAAAACTAAAAAGCACAAGAGATTACAAATTAATGGAACTCATTAAGGGGATCAATATACAAGGAAAACATTTTTTCCTACAAATGGTTCTTAGAATTTTTTTTTAATTTAAGCTTAATTAATATTACATTTCAATATTTGTACCTGGCACACGTCCGTCATAGTTACGTCATCGTTCATCTGTTCACTCATTGGTCTTTGTAAACGATCTAGTATATATGAGGTACTGTAAACATTTGTGGTAAGATAGTGGCTGAAACAAACAAGAGACCAGCTATTCCTCAGTGTAGACTGTAAATGGGCATATACGCCAGGAAGTGACGGTGGAAAGTACTAGCTAGCATTCCTGGAACAGCAGTCCATGTCAAGACACGAGTGATGCGTCTGACACAGATCTGGGCGGAGAGCGATCAAAGAACAATGTCAGAGGAACTTATATCTAAACTAAGATCTGAAGGCTGAGTAGGAGTTAGTCAACAGGGAAGGAGAGAATATTCTGGAACAATACTCATATCTTTAGTCTGTCAGCCTTGACTGATTTTGCCTTGACTTTTCTTTTTTCAGTTCTCCACAAATTCAAAGAGTTCCTGCTTCAAAGTTCATTCTCTAAACACAAACTGATATTAAGTTCCTGATATGAAATGTTTTAATAAACTCTATATAATCCACTTATTACCTGACCACAATGTCTCTTAACCCAATAATCATTTTGTCACCTCTACCTCTTTTATTTTGTTATCCAACTAAAACATGGCCCTCTGTTATTAATTAACTATAATATAAACAAGTACAGTACTGTAAATATTTTCCACTTCATTTCATTCTTGTGGTTACCGTTTTTGGCCACTAGATGGCACTTGTATATTTCAGAGACTAAAATGCGAGTTCAGTTTATCTACATGGAAGCTAAAAGAAGTAACCAAGGAAATGAACAAGAAAATGCCCAGCCTAAACGTTAAATCATCCTGGTTCTTAAATTTAACCTTAAAATTTATCCTACTATCATCCTTTCTCTTTGGATAAATACGACCTTTACCTTTACATTCCTGCTTTGACCACTCAATTCCCATTCATGTTTTATTTTCCTTTCTTCTTAAAATGTATAATAGTCTTCTAATTTCTTACTCTGAAAAATAGATTGTACTGTCCCCACTGAAAGCCCTCCTTCTCCCAGGTCCTTATTTAAGCTAATCTTACCCTCTGCTTGAATGAGTTGCTCCCTCCTAATACCTCCCCCCCTTCCCTTATTACCTTAGAAAAGCTAGACACTTTTATAGGCACATCTTTTTTGGGTGGACTGGGAATCGAAGTCAGGATCTTGCACTTGCCAGGCAGGCCGACGGCATTGCTGAGCTACACCCCAGGCTCTATCCAGGCACTCTGCCATGAAATTTTGCCTGTTACTTTCCTACCCCTGTAAAATGCCTTCTTCGGATTCCCTTTTCATTATTTTAACAAGCTCAGTGATTTGTTTAACAATAAATGTAAGATCCGTTATTCTAAAGAACTCTATGCATCTTTTTAGAACTTAAAGAGATTCTGTTTTAGAATCATTTATGAACTTTTTAACCTCTGTGCTGTATAATGTGCATAGTCAACATTGTCCTGAATATTTACCACAATATTATTTATTGAACTGATTTTAATGATAACATCCATAAGACTATTGTCTAATTGAGAATAAAACATGAAATGATGATTATTACTTATAATCTCTTGAGTAATTTGGATGAAACTCATTAACAAGACAAGCCCAAATTATGGCTCTTGGTAGAAATCATAATCATGAAATGTGATCCTATTTCCTTCATTACATCCATGATGTATAGAATATGTTGCTGGTAGTATTTTGGTGTACTTGTTTTCTTTGTGGTGTTGAGTGCTGAATCCAGAGCCTTTACACTGAGCTGCATCCCCAATTCTTTCTTTCTTTTTTTTTTTTAATTTTCAGAAAGAAAATAATATTGAGAGAATAGCTAAGTCTTGGAAGTGGTCTATATGTCCAATTTATAAAGAAAATGGAATATTTTATAAAGAAAAGGAGTACTACACTGCAGAAAAGAAAGATAGGTTTACATCATTTTAAGAAAATGGGCCAAGGATTTACTTCAAGTGATACTGCACCCGCCTTGCAAGCACAAGGGCCTGGGTTTGATACCTGGTATTGAAAAAAAAAAAAAAAGAAAGAAAGAAAGAAAGGAAAGAAAGAAAGAGGATACATCTTGAAACAATTCAAGTGAAATAAATCAAGCACAGAAGCTTAAATACCTCATGACTTCTTTTGTATGAAGAATGCAATGTAAAAATAATTTGCAGAGCAAAATCAAAATAAATAATGGGATACAAGAAGTTACATCTTTTGCAAATGGAAGTGAGACCAAGAAACAGAGGGAGGAAAGAAGAAAAGGGGCAGTAAAAATATGTAAGATGTGCCATATACCTGGACTGACTCCATGATGAGTGCAATGATTATGTACTGAAAATGTGGACTAGTAAAAAATCTTTAAATGAGAACACTAAAGAAGAATCCCTCAGAAGTCTCATGTATTCAGAGGTGAGATTTTTAGGAGATGATTAGAACAAGATGGGCACTGTGCTTCTCAGGGATTTCTGAGTTGAGTTCATGGCTGAATCTGCTGTTAAGATGTGGGTTATTGGGGGCATGCACGGGAAGAGCCTACTTTTGTCCCTGGCTATTTTCTTTCCCTCAGTGCTTACTGCCTGTCCTGGGTGTGCAGTTTTCCTCACCATGCCATCTCTTAGGCCAGTCTACCTTGGAGCCAGGCAACAACGGACTGAACCATCTGAAATTATGAGCTGAAATTTGTGGGCATTGGGGATTTTTATCCTAGCAATAGGAAAATGACTGATGCATAAGATGGGTACAAGACAAATAAATTGCCAAGTATTTTATGATGCCTCACTATTACCTTGCCATATTTTTATGTCATTTTCTAGAAAGACAATCTTTTTAATCAGAATGTTAGTGTTTAAGAACTGATTTTCATTTCTTTTGTGTGTGAACTTTTTATCTTCTCTTGAAATTTTTTATTTTTCTAATAATTTCTTTTTACCCTTTTTGAAACAAGATCTTGCTGTATGACCTTGAATTCCTGGGAATCCTCCTGCCTCAGCCTCCAAAGTGCTGGAATTTCAGGAATGCACCACCATGCCCAGCAGATACATTTTTCTTTTTAGTATTGTTAGTTATTGTTAAAATGATTTAGGTTCACTTTTTTTAAAAAACCAAAGATAAGAAATACAAATGGAAATACAGGAAACGTCTTAATCTTTTATGTTCTGATATATATTACATGGTATGCTATTTAGATGAGCTAATAAAGCAAATCGACCAACTGACTCAAAAGAGTGAACAGTTTAAACAAAACTGATTTTT
>PVIR01013256.1:0-42739 GCA_004026965.1 Petromus typicus
ATAGTTTCAGCATTGATGAAAAACCCAAGTCCAAAGTCTCCTCTGGGATCTCAGGCAAACTCCTAGCTGCAAGCCCTTGTGTAAATGCAAAGAAAGTCAAACATTTCTAATACTGAATGCCACAAGATAAGCATTACCATTCCAAACACTACAAACAGGGGTATACAAAGGAGTGGGACCAAGATAAGTCCAAAATCTTTTTTTTTTTTTTTTTTTTTTTTGAGACAGGGTCTCGCTTTGTGGTTCAGGCTGGCCCCGAGCTCAGCCTCAAACTCACATCACAGCAATCCTCCTGCCTCTGCCTCCCGAGTGCTGGGATTACAGGCGTGAGCCACCTACGCCCGGCACTGTGGTATGTGGTACTGGTTGCTGCTGGGTGTGGGTCTCCACACCCAGTATTGTTATGTGGTTACCGGGGAATCGAACCCGGGCCCTTGCGCTTGCAAGACAGGCGCCGGAACCACTGAGCTAACTCCCCGGCCCTAATTGAAGATTTTTACATGTATATTGTGAATGGATTTTGGTCTACAGGTTTTGTATTTTTTGTAATTTTTATCTCATTTAGATGTCAGGGCTATATGGCATTACTGAATGATCTGGTAGGTGTTCCCTTCACTTCTAGTTTTTGGAAGAGCACGTGAAAAATTTGTGTCAATTTTTCTTTACACATTTGGTAGAATTTACCACTGAAGCCATCTGGGGCTAGGCTTCTCTTTTATTACTAAGTAAATCTCTATACTAATTATAAGTCTCTTCAGGTTTTCTCTTCCTTGGAGAGTCAGTTTTATAACTTTTATCTCCTCAGAAAAATATCCATTTCACACAAGTTATCTAATTTCTTGGCATGTAACTATGTCACCCCCTACCTTTTGTATTTCTGGAAGGTAGGAAGCATTGCCCCATCTTACATTCCTGAGGTTAATAATTCTAGTCTTTTCTCTGTCACTTTGGCAGTCTAGCAAAAGCACTGTCGATTTTTTCTATCTGTTAAAAAATAAAATTTGGGGTTGTTGATATTTTTCAAGCTCTATTTTCATTTATTTATACTCTAATGTTTTTCTCCCTTTTGCTTGATTTGGGCTTAGTTTTCTCCCCTAGCTTCTTAACATGGAAAATTTGCTTTTTAAAATGATAATACATTGAATAAATTTTAACATACAAATGCTCATTTATTTTGTGCAGGAGACAAGCTTGAAACCATACTGAGCAGGCTTTAGATATTATTGAATTGGCTTACAATTCAGCTGCCGGTTAAAATTATGAGTCATTCCAAGTCCGATGTTTGACTTGCTAAGTGAGCCTTCAGCTGGTGTACAGAGACAGGCATCCCTGTGCCAACAGTCACAATTGAGATGTAAGTGATTGATGAGATTATGATGTCTTAAATAGCAAGAAAATACCACAGCTGAGGAATTAGGACTCCATGCAGCCATTCTGCCAGATCAAATGTCAGCTACAGATAATGCAGGTGGCTTGTTAGCTATTTCCTGCAAGATAACAAGAGTGGCTTGTTAACTGTGACCCGTCCTTCTCAAGAAAACCTCATTCCTCCTTTTTCTGAGGCTGGCTCATTAGTGCATTATCTCTTCTCTTCCCTAAGTCTGCCTTTATGCCCCTTGCTATGTTGTATAGTCATAAACACTGACTAATTTGGAGCTCGTGGTCTTAGCCAAGAGAGAGCTAAGATGCGATCCTGGCTCCCCAAATGATCAGCTAGCTACTGTTTGTTGTTCTTTATTTTTTCCTTGTTCTTGATATATTATTCATTTATCCCCTCCCGTACTCTCATTCAGGTTACCAGGCATGCCCTGATAACTGTTAGGGATCCTCTGATAATTTTGGTAATGATTCATCTTTTTCTCATCTCCCCTATTTCTTTTTTTTTAATTCATATCTTTATTGGTACATTATGTATACACATTATCATTGCAATCAACATTGAGAATTTGTACCAGTATAGGACACAAATTAATTCTCATTTTTTTCCCATTCCCCTACAACACCCTACAACTCTCCACCTCCTATATACACAGGCTTTGTTTCCTTTTTTTTATTACCATCACATTATTTTTCCCCTCGTTACTTTCCCCTATTCCCTGTTTCCTTTCAAATATTTTGTATTTTGCAATATCTACTATATATACTAGAATTCATTTACACCTTCATTTTCTCATACCAAAGAATTATATTTACACATCTGTGACCTATTTATTTCACTTATGGAGATACCCTGAAGATACATCCATTTGAGTATAAATGACTCAATCTTATCATTTTTTTATGGCAGAAAGATACTCCATTCTATAAAAGAACCACATCTTCTTTATCCAGTCTCCAGTTGATGGCCATTTTGGTTGTGCCCAGGATTTAGCGATCACAAACTGAGCTGCTATACCAAGGGTGCACATATGTCACTGTGATATGAATCTTTTAATTCTTTTGTGTGTATACCTAGCAGAGAAATGGCCGGGTCAAATGGGGCCTCTAATCCTAGTTTTTTGAGGAATCTCCACACGGTTCAGCATCCACAACTGTGGCATCTCCACTGTCCAGCAATCATACTAATTCCCCAACTTCAATTCCACTGTGGCCCAGTCCATGCCATATTAGCCACTCATCATACCATCCACTCCATGAGTTCAAACTCCATAAGAAATACTACTTCCCTGAGGTCTGGCATTTTTGTTTCCTTCTATGTAACACAACTTGCACCCTTGTTACTAACCATTTTTCTCCATCTGCACTAGACTGACCTTTTATGTTTTACTTAGGTTGTCTCTTTTGAGCTCGTAAAGCTGATTAACATTCTTCTGACCACAGATAGCTCCAATTAGTTTGTACTCTATGAATTATTACTTCAGTTTTCCCTTATTATTCTACTGTGCATGGCTCTATCCCTAAATCAAGCCCATTGCCTTCTGTCTCTGTTCCTACTTCCTGGAGCCAGATAATGATTTTAAAGAGCATGAATGCATTCTAATTTGGGCAAACCATTCCTTTAAAACTCATTGTTCATACTGTGTATTAGTTTTCTAAACTTGTTCATTCTACATAGTTGTCTTTATGTGTCCTTCAACCGATATCTCTTCCTTTCCTCTCCCCCAATAAAATTGTATTGCATTGAAGATTTTTGTTAAATAAGTAGACTTTCACTGTTGTTCTCACAAAAAGTAATTAAGTTATACTATTTATATGTGAGTCTGTTTTACTGTAGTAACCTTTTTGTATGTACATTTACCACATAACAAAATATTGTAAACCTCAAATATATGCAGTAGTATTTGCTTTAAAATAATACTACTATCACTTGTCTGACAAGTCACTTTTATGATGTTTGGCATATATTTTTGGCTTACCATGAATATGAATGCCTTTCCTGTGAACTCATTATTGTTTTTCTTTGATTATTATCTACATACTCTTCTATGCTGATCTCTACTATTTTCCATGCCTCACATTTCTCTTGCCCACGTTCATTTACATGTTTGCCTGTGTTTCTAAGAAGATAGGAACAATAAAACATCCTCTCTCCTTATGTTCATTCTCTCAGTCCTTTCCTTCTATCTCAAAGATATCAAAGCTGCCCTCTCCAATGAGTATCGCACTTCCTTCAGTTAACTGCTAGACTCTTACATTGAGTGGTTGGTAACTACTGCATTGTAGAGTGGTCAATCTGCAGGCCTGAAAGCAGGCTAACTGAAGCAGTTCCTATGGTAAATGTGAAGTCTCCCTGTGCTCTTGCTCCTACTTTGACCATCTGGTTTTTGTTTTGTTTTGCTTTGTTTTGTTTTTTTGAAACATGCCTTTTGGCTTCCTCCTCCAACAGTAAGAAACATTCCCTCTCAAAGATATCTAGTGATATCTAAAACCTGAAAACCATAGCATTTTCTTAGAATTCCTTCCTTTTCTTAGACTTCAAGTCTCCCCCGTGTGGCTTCAGGGACAGCATATTCCTGAATTTTCCCTATACCGTCCAATATCTTCTTTTCTCATTCTTGTCTATGGAAAATCAGAATTTACCAAGTTCTGTCCTATAGCTGTCCATTTTTCTTTCTTTCCATTGACTCCCTCAAAGAACATGTCCATTCCCAGCATCTTGAATATCTGTAAATGTGGAGCACTTTTCATTTCTCTTCTGGACATTTGCCATCCTTCTGTGACCAAGCTTATGTATGGCACTCTGCTTTGGATATTTCTGCTGAGATTCTTCTCAGGCAAGTGGCGGCACCACTGAGATGAATCCCCAGCCCCAATCAGGAATTGAACCCAGGACCTTGCCACTTCCCAATCTGATGAGATTCTTAGTTGGTACTCTAAACATGCTGATAACAACTTCAGTTTTTTTTTCTTAAAAATGTATTCCTTTCATAAACTTCTTGTTCTCTACTAATGAGAGTGCTGTATTGTCAGCTATTTCAGCCAGAAAACACTTCTTGTTTTCTCTTTCCTAATTGCTCAACTAGAGCCCTCTTTATCCCAATTTTTCCATTAAAATAATAATCACCTCTGTATATTCTTTTATTTCACTTACCAACATCACTATTTTAATGCAAATCTTTTTTACAACATTCCAGAATTTATCAAACAATACCCTGATTGTTTTATTTGCTACAGTTCCTTCTATTTCTTTTCCTTACTATACAAAGCTATTAGATTTTTTATTTGTTTGTTTACAGTCCTTTAAACATGTCAGTTCCCTGTTGTTAAGCATCAAAGACTCCATTGGACAAAGTGCAAATTCTTTGAGACCTAGTTAAGTTACTGTACGTTCCAGCCCTACCCAACTGCAACTGTTAACAAGCCTATTAAAGCACTAATTATGCTGTTGTGTAATTAGCCATTAATGTAAATGTCACCCACACTGAACTGAGAGTTCCTAGAAGTCGGGAACAGTGTTGTGTTCATCCTTGTTGCTCAAGGGTTAGCTAACACTGGCCACAGAAGTTTACTTGGATAAAATTATTATAAATAATATCATCATGGAGGATGGGGCAGGTGGTCAGTATGGTTGTTGTCCTTTGTATGAAGGAAATGCCATCTGCTCACTTTTCTTTCTTACTTCTGCAGATGAAATCAGGTCTTTCAGATTTCAGCACCCCAGTTGATTACTGTGGTTTTTCTTAGCCCACCTTGCTGTGGCATCTCTAATTATTGTTCCTCTGCTGACCCCATAAATACTTTTTCATCAAATGAGACCGAGAGAGTGGTCAGAGTGGACTTAGTGGTCATCTATAGGAGCACACTGATTTCTCGCATTCATGGATGGTTCCTAAGAAGTTACCTTCTACCTTTCATGAAACGTTAAACAACAGGGTTATTTGCAAGTCCAAAGGTACAGATAATATTGCAGCCTAGATGCTGCTCGAGGTCTTGGGAGTTCTAGCTAACCTTTAGAATTCAGACATGAAGAAGTAAATGTGTGTATATTAGTAACAAAATTAATGAGGATATTTTTGAGAAAAAATTAAAAAGAGTATTGGAAATATTCAACTACCTTGTAGTAATTAGTAGAGAACTCCATTTTAACATAATCTATCTAAAAATTACAATAAAAAGATTACAACAGTAATAGTGTCTCCTATATACTATAGTAAGAGCTGTTAATAATAGAAGTGTGTCCTGACTTAAGAAGTCTGAGATAGTAAGATCTGAATTCATGAGCTGAATAAACCATAAGAGGCAATTATTTGTGTTTAAAAATACTCTTTATATATAGAATAGGACTGTTGTCACATTTTTGTCTTTTTCCTGATATCTTTATCTCTATTCATTAAATAATATATATTCTTTTTGTTTTTTTACAAAGCCAAAAACACAATGGGGAAAGAACAAATAGTTCTGAGAAAACTAGATAGCTACATGGAGAAGAGTGAAAGTAGACTATTATCCTACACCACGCAAAAATAAAACCAGAATAGATTAATGACTTGCAGATAAGATCTGAAGCTATTAGGGCAGGGGATTTAACTTAGTGGCACCATGCCTGCCTCTCAAGTGTAAGGTTCTGAGTTCAATCCCTGGTATCACAAAATTAAATAAATAAATGAATAAATAAATTTTTAAAAAGTCCTAAAGCTGTAGGATTTCTCAAAGAAGTTATAGGAGAAAGTTGAATGACATTGGGTCTGATTCTAAAAGTACACAGCAAATAGCAAAAGTAGAGAAATCAAAAGATAGCAAACCAAAAAGCTTCTTCATACCTAAGGAAGCAATCATCAGAGTAAAGAGATAACCAGTGCAATAAAATATCATTTTTCAAACTGATAAAAGACTAATATCCAAAATATACAAGGAACTCAAACAACTTGATAGCAAGAAAACAAATTACCCAATTTAAAAATGTGTGGAGGATTTCAATAGAAATTTCTCAAAAGAATACATACAGATGGCCAACAGGTGCTTGAAAAAAAATGCTCAACATCATCAATCATGAGAGAAATGGAAATTAAACCACACTGAGATAGCACCTCACACCTGTCAAAATATAAAATATTGGTAGCAGCAAGGATGTGGAAAAATGTGAATCAAATAGAATATTATTTAGCCTCTAAAAAGAAGGGAATTTTATCCTTTATGACAACATAGATGAACCTAAAGGATGTTATGATTAATGAAATAAGCCAGATGTAGAAAGACAATCACTGCATAATTTTACCCATATGTGGACTGTAAAACAGTGAAACTTATAGAAACAGGATGAAATGGTGACTGGGTGAAGAAGTCATTGGGGAGATGTTGGTCACAGAACAAAAAATTCAGGCGAACAGGAAGAAAAAATTTAAGAGATCTTTTGTAAATCATGTTGACTCTAACGATACTATATTGTACACTTGAAAATTGCTATGAGAATAGATTTAAGTGTTCTCATCACAAAAATACAGTAGCTATGTGAGAAAATGCATATGTTAAATGGCTTGATTTAACCATTATTCAATGTATACAATTCTGAAAACATGTTTTGTACCATAAATATAATTTTTACTTATTAATTTTAAAAACCTACATTCTTCAAAAAGTGTACATTTTATACAGGTGAAAATCTCTGATTCTGGCAGATTAAATTCACATCCTATATTTTATATTAGTGTAGGGCCATATTTAAGGTTTTGCTATTAATAAGCAATCTCAGGGGGGAAAAAAAGCTCTGTACTACTCTTCCTGAACAAATCTACAGGGAGAGCGAAAGTGTCTGTTGTATTTAACATTGTAACTTTCTATGTCATAAGCTTTGTTTTTGGTTATATTTACCCCTTAGTCCTAATGACAACATAAAAGCACTGTTGCAATGTTAATTTAATAAAGATAATAATAATTAGTCTAAAGAAATAATTTTCATAAAGATACACTTAGTTACTGGTAAAACAAGGGGACCAATCTAGACCTGACTCCAGCATCTATTTGTCTCTCTGACTTCCCAATTACATTTGTTTTTTCATGGCTTCTCTTCCTGTATCCATCCTATACATAACGATACTCCTTCCACCTAACTGGGATCTTTGTCTTTGTATACTTTCTCCTGGGATGTGTTCATCTTTCCCATAGCTTTAGTTACTAACGACATGCCGAGAGCTAGCCCCTCACTTCTTCTAGCTCAGAGCTCCCAACTGAGTCGAAGCCCCCTATGGCCAACTGCCTACTGGATCGCCCCTCAAACATGTTGGTGTCGCCTCATTGTGTCAAGTGGTACAAAGGCATCTCCGTTCCCTACACCAAACCTGGCTCTCTTCTTGTGTTTCTCGGCTTAGTGAATAGTACCTCCATACAGCCAATTGCCTCATCTAGAAACAGAGGAGTCTTACTGGGCATCCCTCTCCTCTTTCCTGCAACCCTTCCCTCTCCCCATGTATTGCTCTGCTCAAACGCAGTGATCTCATGCATTTCATTTCCCTCCTCATAAATCTTGAATAGTATCCTAAAACTAAAGTTGAAACCTCATAGCCTAGTATACCTATCCCAAGCTGCAGGAAAGCTGGAATCGGGGGGCTCCCCTAAGTGCTTGTCCAGTACACTGTGATCACCTGCTCCTTTGGAGTACTCTTTGCCTGGACTGGCATCTGCCAGCTTACGTTGATCTCTTCTCACTAAGCTGAAGACTTGCAGTGGGAAATGACTGTCTTTATCTTATATCTCCAAGGCCAGCTGAATGCTTAGTGAATGACATAACTTACAATGTCTGGGCTTATATGTTCCTGTTTTAAACTATGAATGATTATCTGTATTTTCATTATTATCTAATAATTGTATGTATTTGTGAAGTACAGTGTGATATCTCAACATCTGTTCACTGTGTGCACTGATCACATCAGAGTGATCAACTTTTCCATTTCTGTTATATGTTCTGGTTGGAACCTTTGAGCTCCTTTCTTATAGTTCTTCATAGAGTGCACAACAGTTTATTGTAAATTCTTGTACGGTGGAACATTGGCACTTATTTCTTCTGACTGTGTCCAACCTCCCTCACTCTTCTCCCCCTACCCTTCCCAACCTCCGATCATCACTATTTTGATTTGAATACAGATTTGGAATGAGCAATCTTTATTCTTCCAACTGATTTTATTGCTACATTTTATACACACATCATGATCACATTCAATACTGAGTTTGTACCAGTACATAACATGACTTTTCCATTTTTCCCATTCCCCTGCCTTCTTCCAACCTCCACCCCTTATATACCTAAGCTTTGTTTCTTTTTTTTAGCTATCAAATTTTTTTTCCTTCTTTAATTACTCCTACCCTCTCTTTTTCCTTTGAATATTTTCTTACTATTTCACAGTACCTATCATATATTTTACAAGTCATTTACACACTCAGTTCATCATATCAGAGAAAGGATATGATATTTATATATCTGTGTCATCTTTATTTCACTCATGAGTATGTCCTCAAGGTGCATCCATCTGATTATAAAGGACTCATATTTATCATTCCTTATAACAGAAAAATACTATCCAGTCTCCTGCTGATGGGTATTTAGGCTGTTTCCAAGATTTAGTTATCACAAATTGAGCTGCTATAAACATGGGTACACATATGTCGCTGTGATATGATTCTTTTAGTTTTTCCATGTATATACCTAGTAGGGGAATAACAAAGTCAAATAATGAGCCACACCCCCACTATGCCTGTCTGTATGATTGCTGAGTCCTTTTTTGTTGTTGTTCTTTTGTTTTAAGGATCTTGTTAAGTAGCCCAGGCTGGCCTTGAACAATCTTTATATGCCCATTAGTGGTAAGGTCTGAAGAAACAAATGGTTGTTAATGGTCTTGAATGTCGTACATTTACCAGTAATTGGACAAGGAGGGAGAAAAACTGTGTTTTCTGTTAAAAGCTCAGGTCTTATCTAGTAGGCCTTTACTGCCCACTCAGAGGAATTAAGGTGAGGAGTTGCACTTTTGGTACTCTGTGGAATGTTTGATTTCTATGTGCACATGGTATATTAATGTTCTCTTGCTGAATTAGCAAAACTGAGCAGGCAAAACAATCTTCCCTGGCCTTCTCTCCATCTAGTTTTCTAGCTTCTCTTTCAGTGTCAGGGACACACAAAAAAGGATGAACTAATTGTGTAAAAGAAGTCAATGAACAAGTCTGCATCCGAAATGGAAGAATTTTCCATTCCTTATCTGCAAAAAGCATTACCGTCCACTTACACAATTCAACTTCCAGAAGTTGTAACTTTCCTCCTAGAGTTTTATTATAATGATGCAAATAAAATCTTATGGTTTAGATATGCCAATGTGAAGAAACTCCAAGTGACAAATTATGTCAGGTAGAGGTTGCATTAACGTGCCACTAAACAGAAAGTTTCAAGGTAGATTGTGTGTGAGTTTATTTTCATACACAAACTAAATGAAAATTAAATCAGTTATCAGAATAATTCAAGCCCCAATTCCCCCCAGGTTTACTTCAATTAGATAATTGATGCAATTAGGTGAAAGGTTTTGGGGTAGAGTTTTCTGGCCTGAATTATTTCAAATTACTTTAATTCCCCACTTCACTTTGATTGTGTAGAGTCAGTTCATCCTTGAATGTGAATGGATTTAAGTAAATCTTATGCTGTTGGTTGAAATAATTTATTGCTCTGTGTGCATCTTTTCTGTTGAGTATAATCATCTGAAGACTGCTTGTAAGCCCATTTCAAGGACAAAACCAGTGCCTTGTCGAGTAAACATGCAGGGCTTGATACTTAATACGTTATAGAAAGCAATTATGGGAAAAGCATGGTTTAATGAAACTCTGTTTTGGAGTGGACATTGCCCACTCTAATATTTCTCTCTTTGTTAGAGAGGGAGAAGCTTATAAACAAAGTTGACACAAGACAAATAATACAAACTTTGTGTAGACTTGGCCTGAACTGAAATTATTTGCGTGATTAAGAACGTATTGCACCATGGTAGAAATACCTGATTTTCTTCAGATCACATGATGTGCAGCAATGCCAACCAGCTGCACACAAGTGTCAAGCGAGAAGTCAATGTCAAAGGACTTGGAGAAGAGACATATGATACTGGAGAGAAATGACCTTAGGTCAGGTTCTATTGACTTTAAACTGGATGGAAATTATTGCGTAGTAAGTTTGGTTATCTTGTTTTCCCTTGAGTTCTCCTTGCTATATAAAATGTGATTATTGAAGTTGGGAGAGGGACAGGGGAACGAATCAGAGAGGGTTATTGTGTTTTATACACTAAGAACTTATAGCACAAAAAGACAGGAGAACCTAGGGTCCTGGTATGTAAGAGCAAATAGCCCAGAAAACACAATGATTGAATCTTCATTATACATGAATAATGACTGAACAATATCGAGTATCAGCTGCTTAGGAAATCAGGGGAAGCGCCACGCATGGTGGCATGAGCCTGTAATAAACCTGGAAGCCTGAGGCAGAACTGGGAGTTTGAGCCCAGTCCGAGGAACTCAGAAACTTAGTGAGACTCTGTCTCAAAGCAAAATATAAAAAAGGACTTGGAGATTGTAGCTCAGTACAAAGGCCCTGGGCTTAATACTCAGTACCTCTAAACAATTTTTAAAAGAAATCAGAAGAGTATGAGGTACCTTTGACAAATGTGCTTTAGGTCAAGCAGCAAAAAAGTATTTGACATCATAATAAATATGCTTCAGGTATCTAAAATTTTATCTACAAGAAACTACTAATTCTCTGAAGTTAGTATTTAAATTTTATGTAGTTTTAGAAGTAGACATTTAGAGATATATGTCACTAATCTCATCTCAAAAGTAAACTAAGCAAAATGTAAAATGTGCATTTTCCTGGGTTCTTCAACCTACATCGGGGAAGTTTACCCTTGGATATTATCACCCAAAGGCGATTGGGTATTTATTGATCTCTCCTGTTTTCATCATGATAAAAAAGTTGAGGATGGCACCCATGTCCAACCATACAGGATTGGCTATGAAAATTATGGATGATTCTAAGGAACTGTGGTGGTGTGAAAAAATATTTGGGATGGTTGAAAAGGTATTAATGTTCTAAGTGCAAATTTGCAGAGCAACACCTAGAGTCTAATATGTTTTACTCTACACACACACACACACACACATCTGAGCACTTAAAACTGGTTTACTTTCTTGGAAAATTTCAAATATACAATACAGTATTCATTGCCTATAATAACCGTGCTATATGTTAGAGCTCTAAAACCTATTCATCTTGTATAACTGAACCTTTGCACTCCTCGACCAACTGACACCTCCCCTTCCCCCCCATCTGCCTGTATGTCTGTCTGTCCATCGGTCCTTCCATCCAGCTTTCAGTTCCTAAGTCCATCTGTTCATCATCCCTCTGTCTGTCCAACTGTGTGTCTGTCCATCTGTCTCTCCGTCTGACCGTTCATCCATCCCTGTACCTGTACATCTGTCTCTCTGTATGTCCCTCTGTCCGTCTGTCTGTCCATCCTTCCATCTGTGTTATTCTGTCTGTCTGTCCATCTGTCTATCCATTGGTCCTTCTGTACCTCTGTCAGCCTATCCGTCTGTCCGTCCATCCCTCAGTCCATCCATCTGTCTGTGCATCTGTGCATCTATCCATCTGTCCATCTAGCCGACTGTCCATCCCTCTGTCATCTGTTCATCTTTCCCTCTGTCTGTCCATCTGGCTGGCCAGCCATCTATCTGTTCCTCCAGCCCTCTGTCCGTCTGTCCATCCCTCCATCCATCTATCCATCCATTTGTCTGTCCTTCTGTCTTTCCATCAGTCTGTCGGTCCCTCTGTCCCTTTGTCTGTCCATTTGTCCGTTGGACCATCCATCCTTCTGTCCATCTGTCCCTCTATCCCTTAGTGCTTCTATCAGTTTGTCCGTCTGTCAGCTGTTTGTCCGTCCATACCTCCATCCGTCCATCCGTCTCTTTGTATGTCTGTATGTACGTAAGAGCATCTGTCAGTCTTTCCATCATCCCTCGGTCCATCCGTTAGTCTGTCTGTGCATCCGTCCCTCTGTCCATCCGTCTGTCTGTCCATCCTTCTGTTTGTCCATCCATCTGTCCATCTATCTTCCCATTGGTCCATCTGTCCAACCGTTTGTCCTTCTGTCTGTCCATCTGTTCCACTGTCAGTCCGTCTGTACGTTTGTCCCTTTTTCTGTCTGTCCATCCATCCGGCTATCCGTCCCTCTGTCCCTTCCTGTGTCTATCCCTCGGTCCATCCATCCATTTGTCTGACCCTCCATCCATCTGTCTGTCTGTCCATCTGCCTGTCCATCCATCTATCTGCCCATCAGCCCATCTGCCCCTCTAACCGTCCATCCATCTGACCATCTGTCCATCTGTCTATCCATCCATTCCTCTGTCTGTTATCCATCTCTCTATCCCTCTGTCCCTCTGTCTATCCATCCATCCAACTGTATTTCCATCTGTCTATCAGTCAGTCCGTCCGTCCATCTGTCCCTCGGTCTGTCTGTTCATCTGTCTTTCTATTCATCCTTCAGTCTGTTTGTCTGTCTGTCCCTCTGTCCGTCTGTCCATCCATTGCACAGAGGGCTGTGCTTCTATCAGTCTGTCTGTCCAGCTGTGCATTCATCCATCCCTCCATCCGTCCATTCATCCATCCATCCTTCTGTCCATTTGTCCATCCTTCTGTCTGTCCATCCGTCTTCCACCCGTAGCTCTGTCCATCAGTCTTTCTGTCTGTTTGTCAGTCCCTCTGTCCATCTGTCCATATATACTTCCATGTCTATCCACCTGTCCATCTGTTCATCTGTCCATCTGTTTCTCTGTCTGTCTGTACATCAGCCTGTCCATTCTTCTGTCCTTCTGTCCATCTGCCTGTCCGTCCCTCCATCCATCCATCCGTCTTTCCGTCCATCTATTTGTCCCTCCATCCCTCTGTCCGTCTTTCCATCCATCTGTCCGTCTATCCCTCCATCCACCCATCCATCCATCCATCTATCCATTTATCTATATCTGTCTATCTGTCCGTCTGTCTGTCTGTCTGTCTATCTTTCTTTCTTTCTTTCTTTCTTTCTTTCTTTCTTTCTTTCATATCTATCTACCTACCTATCCTACTAATTGATCCCAGGATCTTCATCACACTGAGTTCTATCCAAGTTCTTTTTAATTTTTTTGTTTGTACTTTTGAGATAGGCTCTGGCGAAATTGCTCAGGTTTGGCTTGAACTTGCAATCCTACTACCCTAGCCTGCCACAGTGGTGGAATTATACACATGAGCCATCACAGCTGATTGAGGCTTGCTATTTATTTACTTATTTATTTATTCTTAGTGTGACAATAAATTTATTGGCCACACAGATATTTAATGTCTTTAAAAATATGTTTTTCATTAGTACATGTTTGTGACATGTAATGAATGCATTCACCGTGGGAAAGTGGTACATGTACATATTATGCCTTAATCCTCTTTATTTCCCCTTCTCCTTTCTCCTCACTCCTTCCATTCTTACATTTTCTTCTTTTTAAAAGTTGAATAATACTCAGTTGTATGTATGTATATTATCTCATTTTTTATATATACATATTTGTATGTGTTTAGACCTAGAAATGTGCTTATCCCTAAGGACTCTTATGGGTTTGAAATATGATTTTAATTGCTGAAATGGTGAATCCAGGAGTGTTTGTAGCCCTATTTTTCCAACTTCCCTGTATGTTTGAAAAATCTTACAACAAAAAGTTGAGATAAAAACAAAAGTAGACTTCTTTGGATGTGGCAAAGCACAGTTTGAGGATTCATGAATGTGATCACAGCCAAAGTGTGTTGGTATCAACTGTTAGTGTAGAACCACCAGTGTCAACCTATCCAGTTAGAAGTCAGAGTAATTTCACATTCTGGAACACATCCTTGGCCCCTATTGTGCACCTCACTGCAGGAGCCTATGGATTGCATTGTAAGGGAAGGCTTGGACTTTGAAAACATCTTGTAGTCAGCTATTTGTGGGATTGTAGGACTCTGAGGGGGTAGAGAAAATGCCTGGCAAAAATAATCAAAACCTTTAATTTGCTAAGCAACCAACAATGGGCTTCAGTGAATCTGGTGAAATAGTTGTTTATGAAAGATAAAATGACAGTGGTAATATCTATGAAAATGTGACCCAAATAATATACTCTCCTTCCAAACACAAGTGTTTCAAAATAAAACTAAACGACCTTTGCTATCTGAAAGCAAGCCCCCTCCCAACTCCATAGCTCATTCGTCTCCTTTTTAATTACTGTCTTTTAATGTATTGGATTGAAAATTTTCATATATTTTTATGAGTTGCTATTCACATAGTTTTACTAATTTTTATTGGGATATCACATCATTGATATGTTAAGACATTTTTATGTCTTATATAATAACCTTTTATTATATGTAGCAATTAATTACATGATTTTATTAATTATAGATGTCAATGATTCTTCCCAGTTTAACATTTATCTTGAATATAGTGCTTTTTATAATGTTTTTAATACTTGTGTATTCACATCTATCAACTCTTTGTAGCTTTTGATCTATTTTATCTTAAGAAAAATATTCCCCATTCTAAGATTAGGAATATAAACTACTTACATATGAGTTTTCCTGATGCGTTTAGTGTTTCTTTCCTTTTTCCACTTAAATCTTACAATATATAGCCCAGAATTTATTTTGGTTTAAGATGTTGATTATATAGTAATATGTTAGTTTCCCTTCAAATGACTTGTCATTTCTTCCATTATCGCTTATTGAATAATTCTTCACTTTTATCCACCTTCCCATCATCCTTTCTCTGCATGCCAGTGTAAAGGAACAGTGTTACTCATTTTAAAGACATGTCACTATTCTGGTATTGTATGGGTTGTAATTCAGCTCTTACATATGTTTCCAGGGGCTATTTTCCTCCCAAATAAGATTTTAACTTGTAATTTAAATGTCTAATATATGGTTTGTATTCTAACATGAGTAGTACATACAAATCTAAACCCCTGTGAAATTTTTCAAATGTAGATTAAATCATACTCATATTAAAATTATTTTGATAAGTCAGTTCAATATCAATGAAAAATTTTTATTGCAAGTAGACATGAATATTATACTTAGAACCTATGTGGAATCTATGCATAATTTTTGTATGTATTTAGAATCTATGTGCAATGACTTTTCATAATACAAGATTTTCTATCAGCCCACATACTACTCTATCAGCAGCTACAGAATATTCCATTTAATTAGGTTGATGATATATACATCATTGTTTAACTTTTGGATGTGTCCAAAACCAGTTAAATCTCATCCTGAGAAAATAGCCAGCAATATGGCTTTATCATGTTTTTCATTAGGAATATAGCTATCAGCAAGTTGCAGACAAATTGCCTTGATAATCTTTACCATCTTTCATGGTTTACCTTTTCTCTTGACTTAGTAATTAATAAAATGAAAGCAATGCCAGTGACCAACTAGAAAACTGTAGTTTAGAAAACTCACCTGAACCTGAGAAGAGTAACTAAATTCTTCAGGTCTGTATTGACCAGCTTTTTGTTGCTCAGGCAATATACCTATAAGAAACTTGCACCTCGAAGGAGAAGAGGATTATTTTGGCTCAAAGTTTTAAAGGTTTCAGTCCAGAGTTGGCTGGCTCCAAGAGAGAAACGTCATGGCTGGTGGGGTGAGGCAAAGCAATGCTCAGTTCATGGCATCTGGGAAGCAGACAGCAAGGAAGCAGAAAGAAACTGGCCAGGGACTAGATCTGTCTTGTCCCTAGGATCACCTTATGACTCACCCAGACACACCCAGAAGTGTGCTTTAGTAGTCTAGGCCACTCTCAAGCCAATAAAGTTAACCATAAAAATTAACCATCCCAAGTCCTTATAGAGAACTGATCAGACACTTATGAACTGTGTTCAAGTCTTGTGTTGATACTTTGGATGTTGTTTCTAAGCAAGTGAACTACAAAAATGATATTGTATTATTTTCTGAGGAATTAGGTATTTCTATGAATATTTGACATACAATACTGTTATCTTTGTTGGCTGTCAACTTTTGTTGGCCCCTTTGTGGAGCGACATACAAGAAAGACCTCTGACTTGGGAGGACACCTGTGTCAGCTCCATTTCTTTCCAACTTGCCCTGTGTACTTGGGGAAGTGAGTCCTGTCTTTGGGCCTTGCTTCCTTCACCTTTATTAAGATGAAGAGGTTGCCTCTATGAATTTTAGAAGTCTCTGTTTTCACAATATATATTTTAAGTTTACTGACCTAATAGCAAGTTTATTTCTTTGTTTGTAATTGGACTTTGTCAAAATAGAGCTACTATATGGTATTTAAGCTTGTAAATTATCTGATTTATTACAAGTCCACCAAAAATGTACATATCAGGAAAAGAAAAACTTGCACGAATATTTTGCAATTACATTTACTGAGACATCATGAGGTTACTACAAGTTACCTTTGGCCTCTTCAATCAAAAAGTGCTAAAAGAGGTGGCCACTAGCTTCCAGACATTTATTAGTGTGGTGAACTATTGAAGTGAGTATACATTTTTTAGGTGCATTCTGTATTTTCCAGATACATCCATCTTCCTATGAATGTCTCAAACTTGTCCTTTTTTATACTCAAGCAGTCTTTCATTATGTACATATACTTCATTTTCTTTACCCAGTCATCTGTTGATAGGTATACAGGCTGCTTCTTGGATCTAGCTATTATGAATTGTGCTGCTATAGATATGATATGCTGTGTCACTATAGTATGATATCTTTAGATCTTTGGCGAAGATACCTAGAAAGGGGAGAGCTGGGTTTAGTCTTTGGGGAATTTTCATACTGATTTCCATAGTGGTTATACTAGTTTACATTCCCATCAACAGTGTGCAAAAGGATGGATAGAAGACAAAGGACTAGATCTCTTGCAAATTTATGAGGGGGAGGGAAAATAAGTTGAATAAATATATGCAGAGTACAAGAATTTAATAAGCTCAGTGAATGTAAACATTTTATATCATAAACATGAGATAAGCTTAATTATCTCAACATGAACAAAAATGGAGAATGGGGATTTAGAAAAAGAGGGAGGGATGGAGGGAGGCAGGAGGGAAGAGGAAGAGGATTTTTTAAAAAGACTCAAGCGGTATTATGTATGTGTACTCACTCCCCAAGAGGATTGTACACTGCATGCACGGCAAACATGTATCAATAAAAAAAAGTTTATTTCCTTGTAGGAACTGCCTGCAGGTAGATTCTGGCAGGTTTTTATTGATGCATGATAAAGAGAACAAGCATACACATATATAGATTTTGTACTTTCATGTGTAATCGTGACTATACAGGTGCTATACCTATCAATTAAAGAACAATTGATTGAGTGCAATAGAGTTTTACAACCGCACTGAAATGAAGCCAAGAAAATACTCAAAAGCTTGGGTATCTTTGCTTCAGAAGGGTGTCAATTATGGATTGCACCCTGTGCCACCAGGCATGTGTCCAACTTAGGAAAAACCATAGCATGATGTTTAGAGAGGCTGTAGACAGTAATGTAAAGTCAGAAAATCCTGGTGCTTAAAAATAATCCTTATATTTTTCACTCATAATTTCGACATGATGAAATATTTTTTAGATAAACTATGTATCAGCCTAAGAGTCTGGGGCTCTATGGTTGCTATTTTAAAATGAATAACAAAAAGATAGGATGAAAACCTTGACTCACTTGAATATTTGCATAATATGGAAAAGAGGTGGGTGAAAGGCTTGAGGGATGTCCAAGGACCAACAAGGACTGCAAAAGTCATATAACATGTCTCTGTCTCTACTACTTTTCCAATTCCTTTGTACTGTACTTTTGACTTCATACAGTACCTCAAGATGAACTGACCATAACTAATCAAAGAACAATTTTAGGATATTCTAAATAATGTTAGGTTGTTCGCTTTGTTAACTGAAGGCACACATATTAAATTCTGAATTTTTCCTTAGAAGTTAGTGTAGCTGATTTTTGACTGCAGAATATGTGACCTTCAACAAAGAATCATTTAAAAAGAACCCTGACCTTGGAGTTTGCGTCAGACATTATTTTCACATCCACTCTTCTGTCCGTTAAGAACAGTGATCATTTTGTGGTACTAAGCATGTAGCAATGAGGGTATCATTAGCAAAATTTGGATCTCTGAATCTGCAACAACTAGGGGTTGTGGTAGTTTCTAGCCCTTTGCTAGCTTAACCAGGCCAAAATATACCTGTTCCTAACCATGTGTGAATGGAAGACTAATTGGATTTGTCTTAGAAATTTTAACTCTCAGAAAACAACATTGGTCTGTAATTTCTTGATATTCTCTAGTGGCATTGGTAGCCTATGTGCTCAGCATTTTTCTCTATTATATCTGGAGCTATAAGTATGATTATCCCAATTAGTCTTCATGACACTCTACTTGATATGTTCTATTATTACTGTCATACTGAGATTTAGTTGGGTATGTGACTTTCCAAGTATTATTACCTAGGGATATATCTGTCTAGATCAGTGGTGTGTAAGTTGATGTGTCAGTTTGAGTAGGCACGGGATGCCCAGGTCAGTGGTTCCACAATACAGAATTTCTGGATGTTTCTGTGAAGGGGTTTCTGGAGAAATTAGCATCTGAATTGGTAGACTGAGTAAAATACATGACCTTGACACGGTGGACACTATCCAGTCTGATACACAGAAACCTGTACTATTGGCTCATCAGCAACCTGGCCTTCAAATTACACACAGACATTGAATCATATGACATCTCGGTTTCCGTAATTATATAAGCCCATACTTGATAACAAGTTATACCCCTTTCCCTACCTTTGTTTTCTTTTCTTTTCTTTCTCTCTTTCTTTACTTTCTTTCTTATTTTTTGAGACAGAGTCTCACTTTGTAGTTCAGGCTGGCCCTGAGCTTAGCTTTGAACTCAGCAATCCTCCTGCCTCTGCCTCCCAAGTGCTAGGATTACAGGCCTGAGCCACCACGTCTGGCACTGTGATACGTGGTTCTGATTGCTGGTGGGCGTGAGTCTCCACGCCCGGCATTGTTGTATGTGGTTACCAGGGATCGAACCCCAGTCCTTGCATTTGCAAGGCAGGCACCAGAGCCACTGAGCTAAATCCCCAGCCTTATTCTATCCATTTCTTAAGGACTATCTCAAGGGACACCACTGGATGGTACTTCTTCAGATAATGCTAAGTAAATATAATCTCCCTATCCTTAATTAGAAGACCCAAATTACTCAGTATCTTTTTTTTTTTTAGTAAAATTTACTTTTTTCACTTTATGTTAGTTATTTTTATATAGCTTAAACTCTTTTAAAGTTCAAATTTCTTTTATATGCTGTTACTTTCTGGAACAAAAATAATGAGGGGTATTTGGTAAACATGCATTCAAAGTGAAGTTGAAGATTCTAAACATCTGACGCTATTGTGCTACCTGTGATTTGTATACTACTGGTTTTTTATATATAAAACATTTTTCTTAGTACATGTTTGTAGTACATAATGCTTATATTCATCATGGGAAATCAGTATAGTTACATAACACATCTTCATTCTCTTTTCTCACCCTCTCTTCTCCAGCTCTAACACCTCCCTCTGTCTCTCTGTCTTTCTCTTTTCCAAAAGATCTATTTTCCTGTGTTCTATGAAGTTTGATGTTTGGGTTAACTTTAAAACTCTACCAAAAATCCATTCTATTCATGTCTCCGCCTTACTTAAAATCCATGATAACCCAGTGCTTTTTTGTATGAATAGCTATTCTCAGAGTGTAATTGACAGGCCTCTGGACATCTCCTGTGCCAGTTAAGGTGAACCTTTTGAGCTTTTCAGTGGTAACAAACAGTCAGCTGTAGCACACGTGCCACAGGTTCACCACCACTGCCCTGGGCCCTTTCAGAGGATCAACAAGGTCAAATCCATATTTCTAACTTTCCTAAGACATTACTGACCTTTTCATTTGTTGGTATTTTTCCTGCAAGGAGCAGCAGGACAAAACTTCTGATACCTTGGTAGAGATCAAGATAGTGGCATCACCCTGTACCGGGGAGTCATCATATTCTTTACCACACACACTCAACATTTTAAAAAACACACACTAATTTGCACGTAATTCTGTCCTTGAATAAATGAATGAACATTTGTAACCTAATTACATTTAGAGCCTTGTTTCCATGTATTTTTCATGTTCTATGTTATAAAATTGAAACTCTGCATAGTGTATTTCTGGAAGATACTGAAGTCTCATGATTTGAGGTAATGCACTTGTGTGACTGGGCTGTGAGCTGTACTAAGCACATGTTTTACATAGAACACCAGTTTTACAAGAAAGAACCATTAGTAGAAAACTATAGTTGTTCAGGCTGAGATATTTTACAGACATATTGTTAAAAGTGAAAGAAATGAGCTTGTCACTTCAAGGAAAACAACTGATGATATTTTTTCCCACTGATAAATATTTATGCTTTCCAGTGCAAATTAGAATTTGGAAAACATACATCTGCAACTGTGAGACTGACAGATTTTTCATACAAAGGACTTTTCAGATGCATTTGAAAGTGATATTAATGAGTGAAAATTTTTGATATTGTATAATATGTAATACATCAACTTTTGGAAAATATGTATGATTTGCTGTATCAATATATTTCAGATGACCAAAGCATGTTACAAAATCATCTAGATAAAAGATTCATTCAAAGTACAGGATAAGTAAATGGATTTTAAAACGTGAATGCAAAATTTTGTTGATTGTTTTCAGATTTCAAGCTGAAGCCATCATTTTAGAAAACATAACAATATATTTTGTTCTAGTATCAAAAAAGAACATCAGTGATCTGAGATGGATATTAAATGACTTTTCTTTTGTAGCTATATATCTTTGTGATGTGGAATTTTCTTTGTATACTTCAACTGAAACAACATATAACAGAATGAATACAGGAAAGATGAGAACTCAGCTTTCTTCTATTTAGCTAGACATCAAAGAGATATACAGAAACATAAAACAAAGCCACTTGCTTATTATTTTTGTTTTGTTTTGGAAAACATAGCTAGTTTTCATAGAAAAAATTGACATGTAATGGGCTTATTGTTGGAAAATCAGTAGGCAAAATTTTAAAAGTGCATTAAATTCTAAAACAGTATATGTTGATCAATATAAACCATATAAATTGAAAGTTTGGAGGACTGTTGATAGTTTGTAAAGGCACAAAGGCTTTTTTTGAGGCCAAGAATTTGAGAATCAACATTACTCTAGAAAAAGAGTAAATTTTTGGGATGACTCCTCAGGAGCTGGTTTCTGCCCTGTTCTCTCCAAATTCAAGTTGTGCTACTATCTGTGTCTCCTCATGATCCAGGAACAGTGATATCTTTCTTGTCTTCATTTCTACATTTGCCCTGGCCAGAACCTTTGTGCATTTCGACTCTTTTGTCTATAACTGTCTTACTCCACCAATCCTCTACCCTTTAATTGGATAGCACACATTCGATCTTCAGACTTCACATCTATACTAGTTTGCTATTGCCATGAAACAAACCAATACAAACTTTGTAGTTTAAAAAAACATGGATTTGTTATCTCACACATGCATAAATCAGACATCTGAGTGAGCTCAACCGGTTTCTCTGCTCCCGGTTTCACAAGGCCCAACCAGCATAGCCCTGCTCCTTCCTCAGGTTCTGAGAAGAATCCATCTCCAGAGTCATTCATGACATTCCAGAATTCATTTTTAAGTAGTCATTGGACTGAGGGCTCTTTTCCCTCACTGGTTGCAAGGCAGGATGAGTCGTGGTTTCCAGAGACTTCCCACATGTTTGGTTCACGTGGTCTTCAGATGGCTTCATCTGTAAGCCAGCAACATGTGGTAAGTTCCTCTCATGCTCCGAATCTCTCTGACTGCTCCTGTCACGTCTCTTCTGCAATCAGCTACAGAGACAATTGTCTTTTTGTTTTGTTTTTTGTTTTTTAAAACAGGGTCTCACTTTGTAATTCATGCTGGTCCTGAGCTCACTATGTAGTCTAGACAAGCCTCAAACTCACACCAATCCTCCTGCGTCCGCCTCCTGTGTGCTGGGATTACAGGCATGAGCCACCAGGCCTGGCACTGTGGTGTGTGGTACTGATTGCTGGTGGACGTGAGCATCGTGGTATGTGGTTCCCAGCAATCAAACTCAGGACTTTGCATTTGCACGGCAGACACTGGAACCACTGAGCTAAATCCCTGGCCTCACAGTTGTGTGTTTTTAAGGGCATGTGATTAGACTGGATCTATCCAGATAGGCCAGGGTTAACTGTCCATGCAAAGGAGCACAATCATAATTACACTGCCAAAGGCTCTTTTGCCATGTAATGTGACACATTCATATGTTGTCATTATAAGAACATGGGCATCTTTAGTGTTATGACAAGTTGTAGAGTGTTTCCTGCTGTCCTTATGGTCTAACAAGTCTTCCCATTCATCCATTTCCATCACTGTTTGTGTGTGTGTGTGCACACGCGTGTGTGCACACGCAGCACAAGTGAGTGACACCTCCAATGTTTTCTTCTCTTTTTCCTATGGTTGCCTTGCAATAGCCCACTTTTACCCACTTTCCGTCACAGCTGATTGTGGTCATATGTCTAAGTCTCTTCCAAGGCAATGTTAGCAGAAGGGAGATGTGCAACTTCTGCCCTGCTTGCTTAAAAAGAAATTAGTTCCCCCCTTCCCCTCTGCCTGGATGCAAACATGTCAGAGACCCAACTTCATCCATGAAAATGAGAATGATGTCCTGGGCAGTGATAGAATAACAATGTAAAAGGAATGTGGTTCTCTAAATGACTTCCCTCCTGGGCTGAGCTATCCTGCAAGCCTGAACATCTCACACAAGATTTTTAAATCACCATGAAATAAGCATATGCTGTTGAAGTAACAATACTGTAAGGTCTTTTTTTTATAGTAGCATATCTTTACAAAATTAAAAGAGTACTTACTACCTTCTAGAGGCACATATTTTTGTGTTTGTTTAATTGAAATTCTATCAACTCAATTAGAACGGTAACTTATTGCAAACAAGGAGTATGTTTGACATATTGATTGCCACATCTTTAGTGGTTAACACAATATCCATCACAGAGTAATGCTCATCATATTTTGGGTGAATTAAAACGATATGCATGTTGAATCAATAATTGATTCCCTTTTATATCCTACAATGATGGTAGGTATAACCACAATGGTCTTGTCTATTAGGGATAGACATTCCTCAGTTATCAGCATCAAAACCTGCTTTTAGCCACTATTTATTCATTGTCTATCCTCAATTTATTTACCTTTGTAGCCACTTCTTTACTTGGACTAATGCAACTGAAAGACCCTGGCTTAGAAAGCTGTGTAACCTAAGAGCAATTTGCAGCCTAATTGTATGGTAGTTTTTTCAGTAAACTAATTTTGAAAAAATATTTATTTGTATTACTTTCCTTGTTTACCATGATATACATAACCAACTTCTGATCCTCCTAAAAACTTTTGACTGCTCATAAAAATTAAGATAATAGGTATTTTGTTTTCCATTTCAGTTCCATCATTTCTTATTTTACATTCTCCAAAAATTAAAATATAATTATATAGTACAGACATCTCCCTACTGGACTCATTCTTTATCTGCACCAGATACTTTTTCTTGATGTGAAGAATTCTGATCTTAAGTCACGAGCATGATCTTGTCTTCTTTCCCTTAAGGTATCCATTCCAATGATGTGATGGAATCGTTGAACATTCTAAGATAATTTCTATGATTTTATTTTATTTCCTTTAATTTTAAAAGGAATAATAGCACCCAATAACGCTTTTTCCCCAACAGAGTGCCCTGAAAACCAGCACAGCTCTTACCTATCTTGAGGGTCTGTTCATTTTAAAGAAAGATGAATGAAAAAAAAGGAATGAAGAAGGAAGGCAGGAAAAAAGAAAAAAACAAAGGAAGGATGAGAGGAACGAAGAGAGAGAAAAACTGAAGAGCATGATTCATAGCATGGTCTCAGTGCCTTCTACTTACCCAAACAAATGGGAGCTGCAATTAGCTCAGTTCATGGTTATCTCTTTGTTCATCTTAGGGCAGTAATCTAAATTTACTTGGTGTTTGAGTATTCACTAGGTTCAATTCCTTCCTTACTTCCTGAATTCTACAGCTGCTTGCTGATTGATTTATTTTCACACAAAACAATGCAAAATGCTATGGAGAATACAAGGAAATTTAATATAAGGTTAATTCCTGTTAATGTTCTAAAAATCATTAAAAACCCTTGTGGAAACTAGAGACACACAGGTTTAATTAAAGTTTGTCAGGCTCAAGGTGATTCATGCTTCAGAGGACCTGGTTTTCTGAAGTTCAGATTATGTGATACTCTCATGAAACATTAGTTGTTGAAAAGCTGGTGAAAAAATCCCTATACTACACAAATGTCAGGTGAGTACAAAATGATTCTTACAGAAGTCACTGAATCCTCGCACTCATAAACTCACTGCCTAAAATTTGAATGATATACTTTGGCTATCAATTAAATATTTGGTTTATTTTTACTGAATGTTGCCCAAACTTTCAAAGAGTCTCTTCATTTTGTTCACTCATATAACAAATGTTTACTGAGGGCTTATCATGTGTTAGGTTCTGTCCTTGGTATTGGGGGATTCAGTAATGAGTGAAAGTTATACAAATTCTTGCTCTGCTGGAACTTGTATTCTAGTAAGAAGAGGTAAACAACAAATTAAAATAAGATGGAGAATGGCACATAGGGGTGCGCCCTGTAGACATATATAAACTTCATGCTACTTTGTCTCATCACCTTAGAAAAAAAGAAGGAATGGATAGAATGAATAATGGTTTCTTTTTTTCCAAATCACCCTAGATTCCCCCCAAGGCTGTTCACGCTGAGGATCATCCCCAGTCTTTTTAACATTTTACTCTGAGGCAGGTTCTAGCTAAGTTTCCAGGGCTGGGCTCAATCTTGAAATGCTCCTGCCTAAGTCTCCTAGAGTGTTGAGATTATGGGTGTGTGCCACACTGTGTGGTTCATCTTTACTCTATCTAATAAGCTTCATCTTTAACATCAATTCCTTTATTTTAGGTTGTTTCCATAAGCATGAAGATTCAGAGAAATATAGGCTATTTTATTTTCAAATCCAACAACCAGATTGTATCATTAGTGTCCATATCTTGCCAGTTTTACCAGATTCCAACTACTTGTTATCTGTATTACCAAAATAGGGAGGGTATACTTTGGCTACCGAACACACAGCCAATTTAGAGCCAGTATAGTCGATATAAGATTTGAGATATCTCAAATTTTTCTGAAAAATTGTATGGGTGTCAACAGTGGCTTCCAAATTAATCCTAGTTATGTGACCCCATCAGTTAGCAGAGCTTACAGTACGTAGATTCAGGCCCCAAAAGGTCCTCCAAGATCTCCTCACCATTATTACCACCTCACCATTGATGTTGCTCATGCTAAAATGTTATGGAGTACTTAGATATCAGAGATCCAGATGTATCACTGCTCTTAGAAAGTGAGAACACTCTACATTAACTTCAGCTGGAAATGTCATCCACAAGGAAATTCCATTTTCCCAGGGTGCACAACTTCTGCTAGGAAGATATCTAGAATCACGGATATCTCAAAGCCAGCTTTATTTGGAGGGTATTCTCAACATTATGTGCTTCTTGTGCTTACACTCAAAGAAGTCTCTAGGAATCTGCTTTGTTTCTCCTGCTTCCTGGCATCAGTGAAGTCATTCCAACTCATAATGATGGATACAGGTTAAGCTATTGTCTTTTAGAAGGCTCTTGAGTTCCTGTAATGAGTTGTTGTTGGGTTTAGACAGCTCAACATGTAGATTTTTTTCATGGAAAATTATCTTTCTTCCCATAATCTGATGTCCTGATGTTTTTGAACTCAAGGATTGACTACATAACTCAAAATAAACCAGTTGGGCTTTTATAAGATTATTAAGCTTGTTCAACAGGAACATACAAATGACTAAAGTGTGGTTATTTCAGTCACACACCCTGACAAGACTGTTGATTGATTTCTAATCCCTACCTTGAAGCTTCTTTTTTTGTGAGCTCAGTTCTAGTGTTACACTATGAACTATTTTATATCATCCTAATAAATTTACTATTTTAATTTTCCAGAGTTTGTTTCTTTTGCTTTGTAGATAAGGGACCCTAACCAATAGACTCTGATCCTAAATCAATTAATGCAAATAAATGTGGAATAGAAAGGGTGTCTCCTAATCACACTCATCAGAAGCATCTATGTCTTAATGGTTTCTGGTCAAAATACCTTGTAAACAAAATGTCACAGTCAGAGTGCCCTTCTAAAGCATTTTAATTCCTACCCCTCATTTCACTGATAACCTGAAGCTTGGAGAAAGAAAGAGACTTACCAAAGATTGGTCACTCAACCTACATAGTCTGTTCGGGACCAGCATCATAAATACTAAAACAACAGGTTTTAAAATCTTCAGAAATAGATGGATGGATAAACAAAATGGGGTATATACATATGATAGAATATTGTTCAGACTTTAAAAGAATTAAATTATTATAATATTCCACTACATGGACAAACCACAAATATATATTTTGCAAAATAAATCTGACACTGAAGTTTATCACATGATTCCAATTATATGAGGATCTCAGAATGCTTAAACTCACAGAAACTTGGAGTAGTCATATTCAAAGAGCTAGTAGAAAGGTGACTGCTAGCTGAGGACTACAGAGAAGGAGAAATGAGGAACTGTCCTTTGATAGAGTAGAGTTTCAGCCCGAGTTGAGAAAAAATTTCAGGTGGACAGTAGTGATGCTTGCATACTCCTGTGGATGTATGAATGCTACTGGACTATACATTTAAATGATAAATTTTAGTTATACTTCATCACAATTTAAACATACAAGTAAAAAAATCAGGCATGAATATTCTTCTTAAGAGGTAAAATGCCTTCTCTTGTGATTGCACAAGTAAAATATATAAATAATTGGCAATCACTGTTGACAATGGTAAGTACCCAAGATATGGCATTGATGAAGTGCCCTGAGAGCCATCCCATAGATGACAAGAATTTGGATGTTTGTCTGAGTTGTACTGGCCATGGAATAATGAGTTGGAAATGGAGGGAATGATAAGTGAGGAAGAGATATCAATAGGCAAAGATATATCCTGGGAATGGGCTGGGAGTAACAGAGAAAAGATGAGTTATCTAGTCAGGTGGTCATCAGTAGAGTGTAGTTAAAAAGTGGGTTGAGGTCATGTGAAGTAGGATGTTGAATGGCAACCTACCACGTATGAAGATAATCAATAAAGTTACGAAACTTTTTGAAACAGAGGAATGAACTGGTCAGTAGAACTGCACATTCAGAGAAAGGACTCAGTGCTGGAGATTTTGAGAAGAGAGATGAGAAATTTGAACATGAGGGCTAAGGGAGAGAAGGAATGAAAGACTTGAGACCACTGGAAGGGCAGCGCCTTTCAAAAAGAGAATGAATGAAAGGGGGAAAATAGTGTCTAAGTAGATATTAAGTTCTATTTGGGTTGTTCTGCATTTGAGGTACTTCTAAAGCCTCCAGAATTGGAAGCTAGAGTATGGCAGAAAGCATAGGAGTAGAGATTTTGAAAGATTCTACTGTAATGTTATTGGAAGACTTGAGGTTAGGTAGCTCATGCTTAGGCAAGAGAAAGGCAGAACCTTTCAGAACTCATTAATCTAAGAAAAAGAGAGCAAGGGAAGAGCCAGAAGTGACAAAACCTGGGCCTTCTTTTTGTATTGTACTCTCCAAACTGCTGGTAAGCTGGTTTTTCCAAGATGTAAATGTAATCGTGCTGTTCTCTGCTAAAACTCTTTTAATGCAATTCTCTCGTAAAGGTGTAGTCTCTGGAAAACTTATCAGAAGCTCCTGGGGCATTGTTGAAAAAGACAGATTTCCTGGTCTACCTGAGGTTGAGCTGAATTTTCAAGGAAGTTTTTTTCTTAGAGAGAGAATAGCCACAGGAAAAGAAAGCACAGTTTCCTGAGACGTGTTTCTCAATGTGAGGACTTACTTGATTGGGATCACTTGAAGTATCATGTTTAAATGCAGATTGTGAAGGCTGGGAATTTAGTTCAGTGGTTCTCGCAAGTGCAAGGTCCCCCAGTTCAATTCCCAGTACTGGAAAAAAAAAAAAGTTTAACAAATGTAGATTCCGGAACTAAGTATTTTAATTGTTGATTCTGGTTTGGGAGTCACTGGCTTAGGCTCCCCAGATATCTCAAACTCAAAAGCAATGGAGTTTATACTGGAAAGAACTGAGGAGGTTATAGGTGTGGACCATCATTTGAAGGGCTGGGCTGAAAAAGGACCAAGGCTCACATCAAGAAATTACTGGAAGAGGCCAATATATCAAGTGAGAAAAGTTTTTAAAAATCAGAGTTGAGGATCAGGAGCTATGAGAAAGAGCCGCGCCGTCTTTCACTCTGATTTGATTCCTAGCAATATTCAGGGACCTCTTAAAACATATCACAGCAGCCAAAATAAGGTCTCATCTAACCACTGTCTTCCCTGATGATTGAACTCCTGGATTGCCATTGATAATGTAGATATTCCTTGTTCAATGATCAAGTTGTTGTCTTATGACAAAGTTATTAATTGAACTGGTCTTTAAATTTGGAATTGTATATAATATGTACATTACAATATTCAGAACAAAGAAATGGTCAAAGGAAACTCCAACTAAATAAATGACTTTGCTTTTATTTGCATGACTCTTACATGAAGTAGTGTAACATAACAGAATATGAAACTATGGTATTGTTCTGAACAGTAGAATCAGCAAAATTTACAGTACTATATAAACAAAGTATAGTGTACAATAAAAAAAAGTCATGAGGCTCCATAAACACAAGGAACAGAACTGTGTGGGGAAAAAAAAAAGATGGGTCACAAGTCTGAGTGGTGGGTCATAAGTTCGAACAGTCATTAAACAGGTAGGTCTTGTACAATGGGCATTTGGAAGGCACAATGGGCACAGCCTAAGCTGTGATTCTAAGTTTACAGAAGCTAAGAGATAAATCTAACACCATTATCTAAGTCAAAATAATGTGTCAGCCTCAAGGATGCAATTGTCAGAGAGAAAGGAAGCTGGGATGTGGAGACAAATCTATTAAATATAGATTGTTGTTCGTGACCGTGTTTGGTTTCAATGGGGCATCTCCCACTTACAAAGCCCTGTGTGACATTTCCCTCACAGGGAGAATGTGATTCAATAAATGTTAGTGTCACTGATCCTGTGGAATTGTTGGCAGCACAGCAACAGGATGTGGGGGAGCCAGAAGATTAGGTGAAGAGGAGACAAGGAAAACAATGGGAAGGTTAGCAACTCTTCCAGATGCTGCTACATAGGATGTCCAATGACCAGTACTTTCAAAGCCTGCCAGCTTGGTTATTTATTTATTGATTATTTATTTATTCATTTATAACCAGGGAAACTGTCCTCTTTTCATAGCTCCGAAGCATTCTGTGTTCAGCAGGGGCGAGATCCCTCCCACCAAGAGAAGTAATGACTATAATTCATGACAGGGGCGGCAAGAAC
The DNA here is from genome assembly GCA_004026965.1 of Petromus typicus. Classification (NCBI taxonomy): domain Eukaryota; kingdom Metazoa; phylum Chordata; class Mammalia; order Rodentia; family Petromuridae; genus Petromus; species Petromus typicus. The sequence continues at coordinate 30,024 of PVIR01013256.1, forward strand.
ATTTTCTTCCATTGCTCAGGAAGTGTGTTGAAAGTGGGAATTTAATAAAGAAACAGCCTGCACAACAGGAAATCAAACAGAAGTCTTCCTGGATTCCTACTGGTTCTTCATTCTGCTATCCTTGTCAGTACCTGGCCCCAGCTCTACAAATCGTGGCTGGGGAAATTTTTTTTTTAAGGTTTTTTTTGAGACAGGATCTCTGTGGTTCAGGCTGGCCCTGAGCTCAGCTTCCAACTCACATCACAGCAATCCTCCTGCCTCTGCCTCCCGAGTGCTGGGATTACAGGCGTGAGCCACCACGCCTGGCACTGTGATATGTGGTACTGGTTGCTGTTGGGGTGAGTCTCCAAGCCCAGTATTGTTATGTCATTACCGGGGATTGAACCTGGGTCCTTGCGCTTGCAAGGCAGGCGCCGGAACCACTGAGCTAACTCCCCGGCCCTGGGGAAATTGTTTTTTTCTGACAAACGACCCACAGGGAACAAACATTCATGTTCACATATGTAAAATAGTCGTTTACTCCCTCCAAGGAACAAATATCAATTTTGTTTTCAAGTAGCATTTATAAGTAGTGTTTAGATTGCATTAAATGTACTTGAATATAATCTTTTCTTTAAAAAAAAATCATTCTATATGATAGCCAACTAATGAACAGCAGGCAAAGAAAGATGACAGAAGCAAAGATGATCCTAGCAGGAAGACTGCCTGAGGGGAAAAAAAAGAGCTAGATATTCATATTTAAGGACAGGAGGAAAAAGAGCATAGGGACAGGAATAGCAGGAGGAAGGTACAAGAGATTCTCCCGAGTGTCTTGGAGTGGTCCCTGGCCTTTGAAGAGTTGATAAACAAATTAACATGTTTAAATAGCTAAACAAACTACGTTTTTGAAGTTTCATCTAATTTTTATTACTATTTCAGCTCTGACGGTTTAAAACAGTGGTAGCAAATCTATGGCACATACGTCATTTGTTTTTCTTTTAAGAAAACACATGTTAATGTATGAGTTGTTTTTTCCTAAACTAAAATCTCAGGTTTAACTGTAGTATTGGCACTTTGCAATAAATAAGCAGGTTTTGGGTTGCAGTTTGGGCACTTGTCGCTACAAGGTTCACTGTCACTAGTTTAAAGTGCAAGCAGACCAATTATAGACCTTTGACCTCATACTGAAGGAAAAATAATGTCTGAATTTCTCAGTAATAAAAGCTGCTGGATTGTCCCTGCAGTCACCACAATGCACATATATGACATGAAATGCATATTTATATTCAACTGAGGCTGTGGAGGCTGAGATTTCATTTTTATCAAATAACAATCCTTGTTCTAGTTATGCTAGATGGTAACCTAGATAAACACATGATCCTTGATTCCATACAAATTTGAGGTAGCTAAAAAGCTAAAAATAATATTGGAATAGTCACTTGGTGACTTGATCCTCTGAAGAAAGAAGCAAAGACCAAATTTTAGCATCTCCATAGAAAGAAGAAGATGAACATTGGCTAGTTTTATGTCTTCTTTTTTAAGCGAAGTAAACAATTGTTTGCGTTACAAAAGCATATTTCACTTCTATGTTCAAAATTGACACTAGATTTTTTGTGGTATGGGCATTACTGAACACTGGGCCAAACACTGAGCTGCATTCATGGTCCTTGTTAAATGTTTTATTTTGAGGGAGGGAGTCTAAGGAGATAAGTTGCCCAGGCTGGGTTTAAACTTGTGATCTTCCTACCTCAGCCTCCCACAAGAGATTTTTTTAAAAGAAGTTTTATTTTCTTGCAGGATCAAAAAGGATTTTGTAGCAAGGTTGTGATACAGTAGAGGCAGGGAGCCCAGCAGACATGTCTTTTTTTTTTTTTTTAAAGTAAGTAAGCTTTAAACAGACAGTAAATGTGGAGTGGAGGTCAACATCAACTACCGAGTGGGGAATTTATGAGCTCTGCAGACAAAGGTTGAAAGGCAGTGTAGAAGAGAGAATTAAAGAACAGTATGGGGTGAGATGTTGCAGGGTTTTTTTTTAATTTTTATCTTTACTGGTACATGAAGTAGAAAATATTTAAAAGGAAAGAGAGTGTAAGGGTAAATAACCAGGGGAAAAACACACGTGGTAATAATAAAAAAGAAAACAAAGATTGAGTTGCAGTTTTTAAAATGAAACATTCCCAAATAGATTATCTGGGACGTGGAGAAACTAGATGAAATGAAGTTTAACCTGGCACAACAACCACAGTTAAATGAGACAGTACTGGAAGACAAATGTAAAAGCTTTGAGAAACCTCCTTTGAATGTATCTTGCAGCTTTTTTCTCTGATACCAGCGACTAAACTCAGGACCTTGTGAGGCAGGCGCTGTGCCTCTGAGCTAAATCCCAGGACTCCTACAGTTTTATGACAGCGAATCCAGATATCTTTAAAACTAGAAGTAGAAAATGAGCAGAAAAGGGCTTAACCTAATCAGTATTTTGATGCTATCAAAAATGCTTAGAAAGTGGAGGTAGAGGGACTCCTTTGCCAGGTATGACGCCTTAATCCAGGACACCCCAGTGGCCGGTGCCCAGCTGCCCTCCATCCTCAAGAAAACCTCAGCCTGTGATGTCCTGGCGGAAAAACTTCTGGTCCTCCTCCTGCTCTGCTTCTATCTCAAGTCTCGCAGATGTATGACCATAATGTGAGCTCTGCTCCAGATCGTTCTTGTCGGTGAAAGTGAAGGCATAGAGTGTAATCCTGATCTTGTGCAGCACATTCGGACGGTGACATCTGCAGCACCAGGCAGGGTGATGTCTGTCCTGATCACGGGATCCTGTCAGTGATGGTGACACTGACAAATCCAATGGAGAAAGTGAGAGGGATGAACCTGTGCACAGTGACCATAATGAGCAAGATGACACTGAAGAAAGCAGGTGGGCCTGAGTGCACGGTTGGCAGATACGCCTGGAAAATGAAGAAAGGAACAAAAACGCATGAAGGAACTGACTCCTCTTCAAACCTTGATGCTTCAAAAGAGGGATCAGGAAATCCCTGAGGAGGGACAGGAATTGGAGGAATTTTCACAGGATACTGATGATGAGTCTAAAGCAGAAAAACAGTCACGAAAACAGAATAAAGAAGATTCTCATTCTAAGAGCTTGTCTCATTCTGAGAGCTTGTCTACTGCTTCTTCAGAGCAACAGCTCCAGCACAGTCTGTCCCTCCTCTCTGGCCCAAGCTCCTCCCACATCAGGACCACCTCCTCTTCGAACACCACCTGCTCCACGCTGGCCTTCCTCCAGGGTCCTCCAGGGCAGCCTCCATTCCTAAGACCACCTGGAATGCCAGGACTCTGAAGGCCTTTATGAAGACTTTCAACCCCAGCACCACAACAAGGCCAGCCCACGGCCTTCCCCCAGGTCCACCTGCAGGTCTACCTCCTAGTCGTCCTCAGAAATGCCCTCCCACCAAGGCTTCCTCCCCTTGTACCTTCCAGTCCCCCTCCACCCCACCTTGACATGATGTGTTAACCTTTGATGTCTCTACTTGGACCTGCCCCACCTGGGCTTTTCCCATCAGCTCCCTTGGTGAACCCAGGGCTGGTAAGTGCCCTCCCCCAACTTGCCTCAGTAACCAGAGGTGAATGGTATGAGTGTGGCTGCTACTGAGAAGGAGGCCACGACGACCGCCAAGGCCAAGCCATGGCTCACTACGATCTCAAGGCAAGGACTACTCGCCCTGTGCCCACTGCACTGACAGCACACTGGAGAATTAAGGGGGCCCTGCTGCCTCCCAGAGAAAGTCAGAGGATGATTCTGCTGTGTTCCCCTTTGCCAAGGCAGCTCTCAAATCTAAAGAATGATGTCTATAAAGCTTCCATGAAAGACATGGAAGGGCTGCTGTGACAGTTTTTGAGGCTTCTGTTCGGAGCAACAGGCTTGTGTTCAACAGTGCACAGAGCAAGACATTCATATTAAAACTTAGGTAACAGAGCTATATCCACAGTCAAGTATTTTCCAAATGCACTTCTCGGATTAGCCTGAGTTGTGCCTTCTTTGGAATTCACTTCACGTGAGAGTGGATATTTCACTCAGGACACTGGTTACTGAAGTGGTGTTACTAACACGTGTTCTCTCTGCACCACCTTTCATCCCATTTCTTCACTTTCTTCATTTGTTTGTCTTTTTTATGTTTGTGAGTAGGCACATCTGATTTGTTTGATTCTCTTCTTGTGTGCTATGAGCCCTGGAACAGAGACTTCTTTGAAAACTTTTTTTCCTTTACTTTTTGTGTCTGAGTTAATTTTAGTATTTTCATGTAAATAGTTTGTAATATTTTACATGCAGTGACATGGATCGCAATGCCATTTCCTAATTCAGAGTAGGATATGTGGGTTGAAAATATAGAATTCTTTGGTTAGCATTAATTCCCACTGACCTATGCTGAATTTCATGGAAAAATAAGTGTTCTACACCAAAATGAAAAGGGTTTTACATGCATGAAAGAGAGTAAGTTGCTGCTTCTTTTGAAATCTTACAAGTGTTTGATGTGTACCAGCTAGATTTTCAAAGTCTTATTACTGTTAAAATAAATTATCTGGTGTCCTCATTAGCCACACACACACACACACACACACACACACCTGTTTTCCTTTATTTGTTTTGTTTTTCTTCACTGTTTTTTTTTAAACTAGACTCTCAAGAAGAAAAATTATGACAACTAGATAAACTAAAATTCAGTGTAATTACATTTAAAACTAAGCAGACATTTTTCACAACTGGATTCCATGAACTGGAAATCTTTATTGATAAGAACCCGCTAGATCAAGTGACATTCAGAGACCACGTCACAGTCTGGACACGATTAGTATCTTGCATTTAGGTCACTCCCTCAGAGTGAAACCTGCCATTGTTCAACATATCTCCCTAGTTCAGCTCTCTCCAGTCGTGTAGAATTGAGAAGAAAACACAAGAGTTGCAATCTAATCAAATGCTGCTCCTTTGCTTTTCTTTGTTTAAATCATGCACAGAAAACAGGAAAAACTGAGAATCGAGATACATCATGCACAGGTACAAATTCTCAGTGATAAATGTGATCATAATGTATAGCTAAAATGTACAATGAATTCAATAAACAGAAAACATTTTTTAGAATTATAATGGCTATTATCTTTAGAAGATAATTCAATTTGAAAAGGTAACAAGAAATCAGAATGTTACGGTACAAAGGTAAAAGCAGGAGAATCACAAGTTTCAGCCCAGCCTGAACAACTTACTGACTTAGTGAAACTCTATCTCTAAATAAAAACATACAGAGCAGTTGGGATACGTAGCTCAGTACAGAGAGCTAGCTTCAATCCTTGGTTCTTGTGAAAAATATAAAAATTGATACTTTTTCATCAGCCACAACTATTGAAGGAATCAGCCCTAGATTCACTCCCCTCCCTGACCTGTGGCCCACCTTCACTCACCTGGGCCTTGAGTTTGGTGGAGATCAAAGTCCTGGCCCTGCTCACCAGATTTCTAGAGTTCCTGTTTACACAATGTAGCAAACTGGCCTGCTCTTTCCTGCTTTGGAGCTTCAGAATTTTGTATAATACCTATTTCGTCTCACTCAAATTGCCAGCTGACTATGTTTGTTCTGTCTACTTTGTGTCCACTTAGGGCCCCCTGATTTGATGCTGCCATCATATTCCCTCTGAACACCTCTCAGTCACCAAAGACTCACTCAAATGGCAAAGAAAATCTTGATTTACTGTACCTCTCCACAGTGCACCAACAGTCACCTCGTTAGCAGAAGATAGGAAGTCTTTTAAAAGCACATCATTTTTATTTTATTTTTCAAAGTTTTAAAATTGCTTTCACACACCAAAATCTTTGAAAATACGGTTTTCATTTAATTATATTCCCAATGGATACATTGCACTCTGCTGATTGCTACTTGCTCCACTGGTTGGATGGGATTGTGTTAAAACTTGGATTTCATGCCTGTCTTGCAATCTTTGCTCATCTGTTGTGTCTTTCAGTGTTTTATCTTTATCCTACTGCTCTTAATGACACACCATTGCTATGACAACTTTGGTGACCTGGCAAAGAAATTAGAATAAACACAGACGATAATCTACCCGTGGAGCCTCTCAGAGGTATCTGGTGAACCTGTGCAGACAAGAACTTTTCGGCAGAACTGATGTCAGTTTCCACCCAGAAGAGAGTCAATATTTGCAGGGGTCAAATATTTTATTTAGCCTATATCTTAGTGTGAGCATCATAAATGCTTGTGCTTTAAGGGGAATTTCCACGTTGTCTTTAAATGAGAAGGACATTCATTTTAGTTCAGTTCCAACATCAAGGGGCACCCTTATCTGGTTTTCTATTTCAGTCTGTCCCATACACCCCCATCCATTTTCAAACCAACTGTATGTACTGCAAGGATGGATTAAATGGCCTGCTCCACAAATCTCTATCTTCGCAAAAAAAAAAAAAAAAAATGTACTAGCCCCTTTACAATTTTTCCCCGTAGTTGACAAATATCTGTCTAGATTTCCTTGAATTTCGGAGTTGCAGGTGTGCCAAGATAGAATCCGGATTTTTTCCTGATCTTGAATTGACCTGGAAAGTCATACCCCAACGTGGTAGTAGTTGTTTTCCCCACTAAATTTTTTTTAAGGTTTTTTTGAGACAGGGTCTCGCTTTGTGGTTCAGGCTGGCCCTGAGCTCAGCCTCCAACTCACATCACACAGCAATCCTCCTGCCTCTGCCTCCCGAGTGCTGGGATGACAGGCGTGAGCCACCACACCCGGCACTGTGGTGTGTGGTACTGGTTGGTGCTGGGGTGAGTCTCCACGCCCAGTATTGTCTGTGGTAACCAGGGGATCGAACCGGGCCCTTGTGCTTGCAAGACAGGCGCCAGAACCACTGAGCTAAATCCCCGGCCCACTATTACACTTTTTTTAAAGGTAAGGTCTTACCATGTTGCCTGGTCTAGTCTCCAACTTGTAGGTTTAAGCTATTCTTGCACTTTAACCTCCAGAGTGGCTGGGGTTGTAGGGACTACATTTTCATACCCAGCTTATTGCAATTTTTTGGTTTAATATCCTCAACACCAGCTGAGCTTTTGCATATGTGTGCTTTATATTTTTTATTCTCATCCTCAAATTTCTGAAGGAAAGTGATTATGGTAAAAAGTAATGCTGTTTGTCAATACTAACTACGAAGTAGAGTCAGGCACCAAATACTGCGATATCTAATCTAAAAACCAGTTGTATTGAGATATAACAGAAACACAATCAAGCACACACATGCAGCCAATTAACAGTACAATCTGGTAATTTTGGAGGTAGGCATATGACCATCACCACAATCAAGATAGTATTCAGAGTCATTTACCCTCAAGTTCCTTCCCGAGCCTTTGTAATCCATCCTCATCTCTGCTGCTTTTTAAAATTTTAAATGATCCTCTTCCACTTTCTGTCGCTTTTGATTCTTTCGCATCTTCTAGAATTTTATGTGAGAGGAATCAAATAGTGTGTACTTCTATTTATCAGCTTTGTTCATGTGGCATAATTATTATGAGATTATCAAAGTTGTGGCATGTGTTACAGTATTAGTTTTTTTTCTGTTACTGAATAGTTTTCCACCACAATTTGTTTATCCAACTTGTTGAGTTTATAAGTTTTGACTATAAAAAGGAAGTTGCTCTGAACATTCTTCTGTAGGTGTGTGTGTGTGCGTGTGTGTGTGTGTGTGTGTGTGTGTGTGTGTGTGTGTGAAAACATTCATTTCTCTGGGGGAAATACCTGAGTGATTGAGTCATGTAATGTGCTCAGATTCTACCTTAAACATAACTATCAAAACTTTTTGCAAAAGTAACCACACCATTTTAAATTCTCACCAGCAGTCTACAGGAATTCCAATTTTCCCATGTTCTTGCCAACACTTTATGTAGTCATTCTTTTAATTTAAAGCATTCTTGTTTTTGTGAAGTGGTATCTTATTCTAATTTTAAACAAAATGGATGGGTGCAATGAGAGAGCGTTATGCTAAATAAAGTAGGTCATGCAGAAAAAGACAAGCACTATATGGTGTTAGTCACATATGAGAAATAAAACTATTGGTCTTGGGGGCTGGAAATGTAGATCCGTGGTTGAGCGCCTGCCTACCATGTGCGGGGCCCTGCTTTCAATCTCAAGAAAAAACAAAACTGGCTGCACAGAAGTTGAGATTAGAATTCTGTTTACCAGGGCTAGAGATATTCATCATTGTTTCATGTGTTTATTTTCTATGAATATATGTTCTTTGGCAGAGTATTCAAACATTTTTGTAATTTTTATTGTTTTGTTTGTTCCATTATTTCATTTTTTAGAGTTCTTTACATATTCGGGATAGGAGTGGTTTGAGTGCAGATATTTTATATGGCATAAAAATATTTTGTCTTATTTTCTGGTTTGTCTTTTTCATTTCCTTTAACAATGACTTTCAAAAGCAGGAATTTTTTGTTTGATGAAGTCAAAATTTTCAGTATTTTATGAATATGGTTTTGGCATTGCATTTAAGATATTTTTGAATATTTAAAGTTTATTATTTTTTATTTGAGCTAATTTAAATTAGACAGAAATTCTGCAAAAATAAGAATAGTGTACACGAATACAACGTTTACCTAGTTTCATGTTTTGTTAGTATTGTAACTTATTTGTTTTATTATTTCTCTCTCCCTCTGTCTCTCTCCCTCTCTGAACTATTTAGTACGTAAAAAGTGTAAATAGTAAGTGACATTTATTACATTCTTTCACCTCTAAGTGCTTCAGTATCTGCTTTGTATGTTTGTAACTTCTTTAAGGAAGTTATCAACTTCATATGTTTTCACTGATGTACTATTACTTTTATACAAGTTACCATAGATAGAAAGATAGATAGACAGACAGACAGATAGATGATAGATAGATAGATAGATAGATAGATAGATAGATAGATAGTTCAGTTTCTTAGCCTAACCATGTCCTTTAGACTATTTCCCACCTGTGTCTATGGCCATACCACCCTGAATGTGCCCATTCCTGTCTGATCTCAGTAGCTAAGCAGGGTCGGGCCTGGTTAGTACTGGGATGGGAGACTATTTCCCACCTCTAGGACAGAATTTTATCTAGGGTCAAGTATTGCACTTTGCTATCATAGTCCTTTAACCTCCTTTAATCTGGGATGCTCTATAAGCTTTCTTCCTGCTTTAACGATGTCGATGTTCTCAAATTTGCTCAAGCTTCTCAAACTTTGGGGAGTTTTGTGAAATGTTTCTTCATGAGTGGACCCAGGCTGCATTCCAGATGGAGGAGATGGTATGTCAGGATTTCACTGCTGGAGACACTGAGCATCGCCTCCATTATGGAGGTAATTTTGATCACCTGGATAAATAGTTGTTGAATTTTTCCATTTTATAATTATTATTTCTCTCTGGTGACTAATAAGCAGTCAGTTGTGGGGAGATACTTTAATGATATGTAACTATCCTTCTCATCAGAATTTCCTCCTCTATTTAACATCCAATGATTTTCATTTGACTGGATCTTTATTACAATGGATGCAAAGTACTGACTTTTTAGTTCCATCACTTCCTTCCCAAGCAGTCAGCATCAGACTGGAACCCCACTTCACCTTCTTTATTTTTGATATGAGCTGATGATTTTCCTCTTTTCCCAGTGTTTCATAATTATGACTTGTTTCAGTGCTCAAATTTCCCAGATGTGGCAAGTGAGAGCACCTTTAAACTAGCTTCTGTGTCCCCATGGTGGGTCCCTAGTACTGTCCAAGCATTTCATTACTTCCAGATAGGACCAGCTATTCCAGATTTCTCTGGCTCTGGCTCTTTCCCCACCTGAGCTCTGGAGTCAGCCAGTTAGTTCTCTGTGCTGCCCTAGTTCAGTGTAGGGTGGTGTTAGGGACCCAGGTGTATGCTCAATTTTGAAAACCTCTCCAGTATTTGCTATTTTAAAAAATCATTACTTGGGGCCGGGGAGTTAGCTCAGTGGTTCCGGCGCCTGTCTTGCAAGCGCAAGGGCCCGGATTCGATTCCCCGGTAACCACATACCATACTGGGCGTGGAGACTCACGCCCAGCAGCAACCAGTACCACATACCACAGTGCCGGGCGTGGTGGCTCACACCTGTAATCCCAGCACTCGGGAGGCAGAGGCAGGAGGATTGCTGTGATGAGTTGGAGGCTGAGCTCAGGGCCAGCCTGAACCACAAAGCAAAACCCTGTCTCAAAAAACCTAAAAAAAAAAAAAAATCATTACTTTACCCAGGCATGGTGGTGCATGTCTGTAATTCGTCACTCAGGAGGCTGAGGCAGGAGGATTTCTGTAAGTTCTAGGCCAGCCTGGGCTACATAGTGAGTTCAAGGCCAGGCTGAACTACAGAGTGAGACCCTGTCTCACAAAGTTTTTTTTTTTTTTAAATCATTACTTTATAGATTCTAATTCGAAAGTAGCTGTGTGGAAAGTTACTAGACAAATATATTTGTACACACATTGTTTTTCTGAAATAATACTTTTATCCTCAATTGGTCCCAGTGTGATATGGTGCACAGAATCTGAGAAAAGACCTGCCTGAACTCTTTGTGGTCAGCTACTCTATCACTTCTCTTTCCAGACAATTGAACTGACTTGTAAAACATCTTCAAAATGACAACTGTAAGTCACTATACACTCTGGTTTTGGTGTGAGTAGAGCTATCTACTAAGGACTGCATATTGAGCACAATTTATTTAATAACTTTATTCTTTTTAAAGCAGAGGGAAGCTTTTCATTACCTTTGCCATTTTGATCACATAAGTCCAAAGCCACAATTGTAATTAGCAAAGTTCCACAACAGTTGTTAACTGCTTTTGCCTCCATTTGCCAAATGAAATCAAAGAAACTCAGGGAGCTTAAGCAACCTGTCCAATGTCAACATGTGGAATGATAACAATTAGCATCTGATGTGAGGCCTTGTACCTCTGTGTCTTTCTCTCTGTAACCAGCTTCCTGCCATTCACTTCTGTGATGTGACGGTGAGTTCCATGGACCATCCTTAAAGTGACAACATGTTTGGGCTCAGGAAGAAGCAACATGCCTGGAAAATGATTAACCAAGTAAGTGCCTTTGGCTGACACAAATGTATCTGGCCAGCAGGAAGCCTAGGGTGAAAGAATTTTGAAGGGCTGTCGCCTTGGTTTATTGAATGGGAAGCACAAGTCTGTGGAATCCAGAGCTCTTTGGAGTTACCTCAGTAAAATTGATTTGGATTTAGGAAGTAGTCTACACAACATTCTCCTAAAAGGGATCACAGAGCTTGTGGAGGGTAGGATGCAGATGACTTAGTGTTAGAGAAGTTGCCTATAGCACTAGGGGTATAGCTCTGTAGCCCCGTGCCTGCCAGGCAAGCACAAGGTCCTGAGTTCAATCCCCAATACATAGAAAAACAAGTTGCTTTCGATTGCTATCGGCTCCATAAATATAAATACTGTCTGGCAATTCTGTAAATGTGACATGATCATTTGTGTACTCCTATTTTTCAAATACTTCTAGATTTCATTGTGGTTGATTCAATAGTTGTTACTGAATTTGAGTTAGCTTTTCACAATTTGTGTATTTTCTTATTCAACATAGGACAAAAGTCCAAAACTGCTACTGTGGAGGGTCCACAATTTTTCTCATGCTTATATTCTTAAAGGTCAATGTTTTTTGGACTATACAATCACCAAAGTTTTCTTAGGTGAAGGAACATCCTCTAACTCAGAAATGCATTTCGGTTTTATTCTATAGAATCCACTTCATCCCTTGAAATAGGAAATAAATCGCTCTAGGCTCTTTAGGACTAAAAGACAAAACAAATTAGAGAGAATTCTGAACAGTGGAATGGCATGATTAAATAAGAGATGGATTACAGAGACTTCTTATAAAGAAAATTGAAGTAGACATGGGTTTCAATAAGCACTAGCAGGGGAACAGAAGAGAAGGGGAAGATAGATAGCATAATGATTACCTGGGAGATGTAAATGCCAAGACTATAGACTTACTACTGTGTGGCATGTGAGATATATGTGGGGCATCTAGGATTAAAGTGTGGAAGAGCAGGCAGCTTGCATTTCCCACAGGTACTTCCTAACTTACGGTGATCATAACACAACGAAATTCAGAACAGAGAAAGCAAAAAAAAAACAAATCTATTGTGAATTTAGTATTTGCGAAGGGAAACCGTGGAAAAATTGTGGACATCATCAATGAAAAGAAAACTTTAAAAGAAGATTTTAAGGGGCCGGGGAGTTAGCTCAGTGGTTTCGGCGCCTGTCTTGCAAGCGCAAGGGCCCGGGTTCGATTCCCTGGTAACCACATAACAATACTGGGTGTGGAGACCCACACCCAGCAGCAACCAGCACCACATACCACAGTGCCAGGCGTGGTGGCTCACGCCTGTCATCCCAGCACTCGGGAGGCAGAGGCAGGAGGATTGTGATGTGAGTTGGAGGCTGAGCTCGGGGCCAGCCTGAACCACAAAAGAGAGACCCTGTCTCAAAAAACCTAAAAAAAAAAAAAAAAGAAGATTTTAAAACTCAATGATTTACAAGATGTCTGAAGACAGATTGGAAGCTCATTATACACCAGAGTTCAAAATTGCCACATGCTTGGAAAGGAAACTCTGATATGGCTTGATAGCTTATAAAAGATAACCAAGTTTTTTTTAAATTGCCATAAACTCCACATGATATAAAATTTACCACCTTCACT
>PVIR01013257.1:0-42782 GCA_004026965.1 Petromus typicus
CGCTTGCGAGACAGGCGCCGGAACCACTGAGCTAACTCCCCGGCCCCTCGGGGGGCTAGCTCTTAACCACCAACCTTCATTAAATCCTACTGAGGTTTGTTCCTGCTGGAGCCAGCTGGTACTAACAGCCCGAGGACTGGTTAACATGGACAATCCAGGCAGCCCTTTCCCCGCAGAGTGTCAGTTTACCAGTAGAGGGCGCCCTCCTTTTGGGGAAAAATACAAGTATCTCTGAGAAAGGTTTTAAAACTAAAACTCAGGCACTGAGTGCGGTGTTTCTCTTGTTAGCTGGAGAATATTTAAGGATTGGCTGACTACTGTATTTGTGTACTTTTGGGGTGTGTTTATGTGTGGGGAACTGAGAGGAGGAAAACAGCATGGACTTCTCTAGGGGCCTTAGGGGAAGGGCTGTGATCCGACCCAGGCCCAGGGAATTGTGGTTTCTTCCCCTTCTTTGGAATATGAAGATCTTTTCTCCACATTTCAACATTACAGATCACATGAGGGTTTCCTAGGTTTTACTGGAGGATTCTCCCTGGGATGTGCCTGGGAGACCAATGAACAGGCCATGTACACACACCCAGGCTATTAGCCCTGGTGTATATAACCCCAGGGACTGCTTGCTGAGGCTAATATTCTTCAGCAGGTGGGAATCTATGCCATCACTTCGCAGGGGAGAGGACAGGGCTGACATAAATTTAGAGGAGGATTGTTCCTGAGTCCTATGTCTCTTCGTTGTCCAGTGGAGAGCCTGTCTGCCTTCCTTCCCAAAACATACAGTTAAGAAAACCAAGGCTCAAAAAAAAAAAAAAAAGATTTTCTTTATCACCCAGAGTTACACAGAGAGTAAACTACAGCGTTAGTGCTCGAAAATTCCTGAGCTGGACTGATTTCCAGCTGAGCAGCTCCCTCCCTGCCGAGCAGGAATCACTCAACTCTGGTCCTGGAAGGTGGAGGTCACTGACTCAGCTCCTGGGAGGAGGTTTACCCTCTGCTTCAGACCTCTGGCCCCACGGGAGAACTAACAGATCATTTTTCCTTTTCATACTGCTTTAAATTCAGCCCTTTAATTTTTATATTTGTGTGCTGGAAGTTGAACCCAAGACCTACACCGTGTGCTGGTTCATACCACAGCAGAACCCTAAGTGTGTCCCACTGGATGTCCTCTGCCTTTGGTTTTAAATTTTCTGTTTGGAGGGAAAATCTCATCAAGTTTCTCAGAGTGGTCTTCCATTTGTGACCCTTCTGTCTCAGCCTACCAGAGTGCTGGGATCATAGCCATAAACTCAATCTTCATAGGGTTTTGAGGAACTCCTTTTCTTTTGGCATAGATTACCTCAGTTCCACTCAAAGTGTTCCATACGTGCCAAAGATGTGCTAGTTTGTTCAAATCTCTAGAAAGTTACCGTAAAGTTATGTGCAAGTTTCCAGATAGGGAGGAATAATAATTAGGAATGGGTGTGAAGAAGGAATGACAGCAGACCCACTCCTGCGACTTTATGAATCCACACTGATGGCTTAGTTGACTGGCTCTCAAAGGTGGGTCTGTATCAGAATCACTCGGAGGGCTCGTGGAAACAGTGCGCTGGGCCTATCGGGGTATGTCTGTCCTTAAGATGGGTGTGCGTGTGTGTGTGTGTGCGTGTGTATGTGTGTGTGCACTTGAGTGTGTGTGTGTATGTGTGTGTGTGTGTGTGTGTGTGTGTGTGTGTATGTGTGTGTGTGTGTGTCTGAGTTTTTAACCTGTTTCTAGAGCAGCGATGATCGGGGACTGTGGTTTGAGAATTTCTGCCTTAGTTTTATAAAGCTTAAAAGATTAATAACTAAAGACATTAACTAAAGACTAAAAGACAATAACTAAAGTATTGTCTCTTCTTCCCCCCTTCCCCTCCACTTAGCGAGTAGAAGAAAGTAGTGATTAAGAGGGCAGAAGTAGGTGCAGACAGAGTACTCTTCAGTTTTTCCATCTGAAAAATGGGGGTAGAACCTTCTAGTCAGAGTTCGTTGGTTTATTATACATAGTACACGATGCTGATGTATGGTATGTGTGCACTAACTAGTTCTTCTTTTTAAAAGTTCTTGCATGTCTTTCTAGTACCGTATTAGGTATACAAAAATGGATCAAAATAAAAAGAAATATAAGGCATGGGTACTTTAAACAACTGAGAAGAAGTAGTATTTTTTAAGTTAAAAAGTATCTCCACTAATGAAGTACTTTGACATTACCAACCGTTATTATTAACTGAGGTCAAAAGAAAGCTCTCGATCTGCCTATGTGATTGCTGAGGAGTTGGGGACAAAGTCAGAAAAATGATCACAGTGAAGCACGAATTGATAGCTTCTAAAAGTGTGAAACTTCAGACCTTCCCAGCTATAGGAATAGGCAAGGCTGTTTCAAAATTTGGCCTTGAAATTCCCACCCCTTGTAAAATTGCCCCCTTACTGACTAGGCCTAGTAATGGAAATTTCCACTCCTTGGGGTTGAGGCTGTGTGTCTTTAGAATGCAAGTAACATCTTCTGGGGTAACAGTGTATTAGTCCAATCATGCTAACTCTGGATTACAATATATGAGATTAACTAGGTGCTACCTTGGAAAATATGGTGTCCTACCATAAGCGAATATGACACAGAAGCAGCTGGCCTAGAGCAGAGATGTGGAGTGTGGGGCTCGGTGGGGACTTGGAGCTGCAGAGGGCACTGGGGGGCAGGAGAGAACTGCTGGTCCAGCACTGCTCTCCCTAGCTGGGGGTGGGGGGTCCCAGCTAGTTCTGTTCCTTGAGGCCTAAAGATTGCACAGTTTATTCCAAGGTTGTGCTTGGAACGCTGCTTGCCTCCTGTGCTGGAACAAGGGCAGGTGGCTTTGGCTGCGGAGTTCTGGTAGCCTGGGTTGTCCCTCCTCCTTTCCAAGCCCCTCTCCTCATTTCATGCGCAGATCCTCTGGTCCTGAAGAGACCAAGGACAGTTCCAGTTGTTAGAGGTAAGACTTGCTTTGGGACGTGGAGGGAGAGATAACTCAGTGATCCTTCCCTTTCTCTACTTCTGACGATGACTAAGTCACCCAAAGCAAGTGTTACTTTGTTTCATTTTAATAGTTTGTCCTCACCTTGAATCTTCAATTCTGTGGAAGGTTTCGAGTGACATTTTCTTGGCTAACTGTCAGAGAGGTTAGTGCATGAGGCCTGGCTTCCCACTTTACCAGCAGTGTATGGGTTTCACCTGCGACACAGCCGAGTGCATGCCACCTCACCTTGGAAAGTGGAAGCGCCACTTTGTCATTTCAGGGTCCCTTTCAGGCTCTTGAGCTTTGCTGGAAGCAGGTTGTAACCTGCCAGGGTTCAACATTCTTCTGCCAGCTTTTGGTAACCAGGTGGTACTTTGCATAAAAACAATTGTCCACTTGCAATGGCTTGTGACAGCATAGCTGCTAGGTGGGTATGTTGATAGGACAAAGGACAGGACAGGGTAAGTAGGAGGTGCAGCTGGTCTGGATTTTGACTTCAGCCCTGCCCTGTTCTCATTTAACAAGTGGAGGGCAGAGGGTAGGTCGTCCCTGTGGTCACTGCCCTCGGCTCACATTGGGTCTGGGTTTGGAGGGTGGACCAGGCTGTGGCCTGGGGAAGTGTTCCAGGGGAGAAGGGACTCCTCACAAGGCTGCATGCTGCAAGCTTGTGTGCATATTAACAATAAACTTATATAACATATGGAAATTCAAATATAATATGAAATAACAGGGCTAGAGAAACTGAATAGATTTTTAGTGAGTCATTTAGCGGCTCCTAATACTATTATGTTGTATATATTCATTTTTCAAAATTGTATAAATTTAAGGTGTATAATATGATGTGATGTACATAGTGCAGTAATTATTGAAGCCAAGGAAATGAATATGACCTTCATCCCATATAATTACCTTTATTGTGGTAACCATACCTAAAATGGATTAGTTTTGCAAATTTCCCACATAAAATATATGGAAAACTGTAGTCGTCATGTTGCATGGTAGACTTCTAGACTTATTTATCCAATACAATGCAGCTTTGGACACTTTGGTCTATATTGACCCATTTTCCGTACTTCTGCCAACCACCATTCTACTCTTTGGTTGTATGTGCGTGTTTACTTGCTCCTGCATTTCCATGGGATCATGCAGTACTTTTCTTCCTTGGCAAGCTATGCTCACTTGGTGCATCCTCTAGGGTTATCCGCTTTGTTGCACATGGCAGGATCTCTAGTACTACTTCATTTAGACCCAAGAGTCCTGTGAGCCTTTCCTAGAAGTGGTTTCTCCAGTCTTACATCAGTTCGAGGGGCCCCCATTCTCTGGAAGGATAGTGAGCTGAGGGGGTGAGCAGCAGAGGATAGATCAGGCAGGATACAAGGCCTTTGCTAGCTCTGAGATCCTCCAGGTTATCCCAGGCTTCCAAGATGAAATTCTCTAAGAACCTCTGCAGGAACTTGTGTGTGATGTTGCTTACAATTGTCACTCTTATCTCTGGAAAGTGGCTGTCTTAAGTGCTTGAGTTAGTGTAGGAATGAGCATGTAGGTCCCACGTGGGCAAGTCTCTTAGACAGAAGGCAATTGGGTTGAAGTCTACTCTACTGGATGTGACCCTTCTGTGCTAAGAAAGGTCAGGCAGAGTGTCATTGCCCTTAATTTATTCTCCCTCCAGGAGGAACTCTCTTCATTTAAAGCAGAAAGGTTCAGGGTTTGTCAGAAGAAGCATGATCTACAAATTGTGAGGAAGGAAAAGGTCACTGAAATAGCTTTCTATGTGCTTCTTAGAGTTAAAAGTCCTGCTGATTATATAGGTTGAATTTATGAGGACTGGAGAAAGTTTACAATAGAAGTAATTTTTTTCAGCTGCAGAGAAGAGGGTCGTTCCAAATTCACATGCTATCCTTGCCTCCTGTGTTATCCTCCTAGCGACTACTACCTCATAAAATCTCTCCTACTGTGTTTGACTTTCACTGAATTTCTATAATGGACTCCATTTTCGAAGCTGAGAGAACTAATAGTGCAAAGTGCCCTGACAAAGCAGTAAAGGATCCTTCTCCCCTGTTCTAAGCCTCCTCTTGTGTTCCTTTGGGTCTACTATTCTCTCTCCTTCGGTGTCTCTGGCTCTCCTCAGCATAGACTCATCCCTGAGGTAAACTTGCTCTTGGCCGCCATGATGCTCCCAGACCCCTGTGTCTTCAGGCACTTTACCTGCCCACCGCTACTGCAGGAGAAAAGCAATTTCTTTCCAGTGGCTTTGTGTCCCCTCCCTTGTAGGTTTTGGTTGTCCCATCTTTAAAAGAGGGCTAATTGCTAGGCAATTATTTCATGTGTTTCCCCATGTCTTTCACCTCAGCCAGATGCACCTCCTCACCAGGAGCTGTGACTCCAACCCCTGATAGAGGGACTGGTAAAGGCTCTGGGCAGACAGTTCTCAGACAGCCCAAGATCCCCACTCTCAGACTCTCCGGAAGGCCCACGTATTGCTACTTCCACTTAGAACTCAGTCATTCCTGGCCAGTGCCTTCAGCCTCCTGTTGCACTCTCTCATAGCTCCAGATTCTTCTTCTCTTTCTTCCTCTTCTTCTCATTCTCTTCCTCCAATTCCTTCTACTCTTCCTCCTTCTGCAAGTAGTACTTGGGCCTCCACACTGAGCTACATCCCCAACACCTTTTTATTTTCTGAGACAAAGTCTTGTTAAGTTACTAAGTTGCCCAGCGGAGGCTTGAACTGATGATTCTTCAGACTGAGCCTTCTGTCTCCGTCTCCCAGAGTTCTTGGATTACAGGTGTGACTGCTCCATGTGGCTTAGACTTTGACTTTTATCTTCACCACATAGCAGCTCTGTGAACTTAGGCAAATGGCATAACTTTTTCCAGCCTCTGTTTTCTCATCTGTAAAAAAAGGGGGGATTGATAATATCTGTTTTGCATAGATTAGTTATGAAGATTATGTTAGTTAATATTTTATAGGAAAACATCTGACAAATGCACCCTTAATCTATCACAGTTCCCATCTTTCTTGATGGTGGCCTAAGAAACAAATTTTTAAAAGAATAATTAGTAGGTAATTTTTTTCTTGTGGTGCTGGGGTTTGACCTAAGACAGGTGCCAGAACCACTGAGCTAAATCCCCGGGCCAAGCATAATAGTAGATAATTAAAAAAAAAATCTAGTCTACACAGTCAGACCCTTTTCACACTTCTGCCTCCATGCAGCCCCTTGTCCCAGAACTTCAGTGCCTTCCCCACCCAGTACTGGGGATGGAACCCAGGAGGGCTTTGTATTTTCTACTACTGAGCTGCACCCCCAGCCTCACCTCGGTGATCCTGACGCTGCTGGTTTTGGGGCCTTTCCCATCTTCCTGCTATGTCCTGTCACTTGCCCATGCCTCCTGGGGTTATCCCCATACCATTTGCCTGTGCCCTCAGTAGTGCCACAGCCAGGTGCCAGCCCTGATGGTGCCTGCTTTGTGTAGTTCAAGACAACAGTGAGGCTCAAAAGGAGCAAGTTAGGTGGTAAAAGTGCTTTGAAAAGTAAGATGAACATGGGTTGTTATGATTATAATCACTGCTGAACTATCTTCATGTGACTAAAAATATCCACCCAGCCGGGGCCTTCTCAATATATTCTTATTTCTTTTGGACTTCCCCACACTGGCCGAGAAGCCTGACAGAATAAGCGACTAAAGAACTTTCTGGTAGATGGCACTGTTGGGGGTGGAGAGTGCCTGGGTAATGAATTACCTTCTTTAGGGTCCCGACGGGAAATCTGGTACCCTGGAAAGCGTTAATTTACTTCACTTGAGTGAATGCTTCAGACCCAGCAAGCATTTCATTTGCCCAGGCAGCCCATTGTGATGATGACATTAAATAATCATTATCATTACGTGGAAATCCTGTCACCTTGGGGATTTCAAAAGTGTTTCTCAAGTCTTATACACATAGACAATCCACATGAGCAGAATGTTCATCTGGAAGAAAGTATTTGTGAAGAAAACATTTGTTTGTAATTGTCAGCGTTTGGCGAAGGCAGGGAATGAAGGAATAAATGAACCACAGCTTTGGATATCTTCCAGCACTTCTTCCAATCCTGAATTGCTGGAGACGAGGGCGGGAAGTCTTCCTGTCATGGACCACGAGCTGTAGAGAGGAGAGTAGGAGCCTTCAACAACTTCGCCCTCTGTCCAGGAAGTCTTTTGCAAAGGCGGCTGTCTCCAGGGAAAAGCACGGGCCCATTGGCCGATATTTATTTATAGCCTTATACCCTGTAAACTTGTCTTCTTTTTAAAAATTAAGAGCAAAAAGTATTTTGGTCCTTGTTTGCTTGGATCACCTCCAGGCAGTCATATCTATTTTCTTTATTTCTGTTCTGGTGGCTCAACATCTTTGGTCTCGATTGAATTGGTTTCATTCTGAGGCCCTCCCTCATTATTCATGTCCTTATTACTGGTTAGTTCAATGTTAGCAGTGTCCTTGACAATCTTTTTTTATTAGCTGTTCTTTACAACAGCTCAGTGAGGTGGGTCAGCCTTCCTGAATATTCATCCAACAAACCATCCAACATTTTCTTTGGTTGGCTTTTGTTAGCATTTATTGTAAGCATTTTTTTCCTTTCTGATAGTTGTCCGTCTGTTTCCTGCTCTTACTTGCAGAGCCACATGAGCCGAGGGGCTTGTGTCATCTGCTTCCAATTCATTTGGGTTTCTTCCTCCTTCTCCTGGCGTCTTACCCTCCTCTAAGTTATTGTTGCTTCTTCTGTCCATGCAATCTGGACTCCACTAATGTGAGGCAGGTGTGAAGCTTCCTTTCTGCCTTCTTGGCATTGGGCGCATCTCTAAGTGGCCACAGGCTGCGAGTTCTTCAGCCCCGGTTTCTTAGCAAATAGGCAGTTAGTTGCTGGTCAGGTTCTGTGGTCGTTGTTGTGGCTTCATGTACAGTGGCTCTGTGGTGAACCACTGGGATATCAGGCTGAGAATCAGTATGGTAACAGGAAAGGGGCTCAAAACCGATTAATCAGGAAATATCCAAGTTTTCTGAAACTCTCCATGATGACCACAGCAGCTCATCTGCCACAGTAGCTGCAACTCTTAGCCTTTCTTACCTCTTCTACCAAAAACATGTTATTATGTTTCCATCCATGCATATATTTATAAGTAACTGAATTCCATGAGTGCCATTTAAAACACTGAATTCTTACTATATCTGTTTATCTTTTTTTTCTGCCACTATACCTTTGTATTTCTCTATTACACTTATATTTATTATAATTATTGTTGACTTGTCTTTCTTACCCACCTCTGTGCATCCTGAGAACAGAGCCTGTGTCTTATTTTCCATCCACATAGTCCTATGCAGGGTCTCAGGAATACCTGTTGGGGTGTGGTGGCTTGGGTGACTAATTGGTGTGTACTGAACGAATATTGAAAGTTCTTCTAAATAATGAGACCATGCTTCTATAAACTATAAAATGTTTTACAAAGCAATAAGGACCATACAATTTATTTGTTTTATAATCACATTTCTCAGTCTATATAGCAATGAAGGACATATTTGAATCTTGTTAAATGGGACAAGAAATATTTATCTTCCCATTTTATAGAACAAGAATGTAGCAGTTAGTCAGAATTTTCAATGAGGAAATGAGCTCTTTTGGCTGGTTTCTGATGTGGGGCTTGCCTGGGTACCATGGGGACTGAGAGAGCCCAGCAGAATGTCACAGGATAATGCCCAAGTATCTTTTTTTATTGGTACATGTTTGCAATACATAATGAATACATTCAACACCAGGATATCTTTTTAAAAACAAAACATTTATTGGTACATGATTGATGACATTCATCATAGGGACTTTGTACCTGTACATAATAAATCTTGCTTCTTTTTTTCTATTTCCCCTCATCCCTTTGACCCTCTTCTCCCTCCGTATGTACGAAAGCTTTGTTTCCATTTTTACTTCTATTTTATCTTTTTTCACATCTCTTTTCCCCCTTCCTTGTTCCTCTTCTCATTTGTACATTTTCTTCCCATTTCCCAATAACTGTTATACATTTTAGTGTTGATTTTTGCTTTTAGTTTCTCACACCAGAGAAATAATGTGGTATTTAAACACACCTGTCTGATGTATTTCACTTAAGAGTATACTCTCAAGGTTGCATCCATTTAGCTAGAGACGCCTCAATCTCATCCTTCTTTATGGCGGAGTAGTACCCACTGTATTGAAAAGCCCATATCTTTATCCATTCTTTGGTTGATGGGCAGTTGGGCTGTTTCCAAGATTTAGCTATTAGGAGCTGAGCTGCTATAAATACGAGTATGCACATATTGCTTGGTATGATGCCTTTAATTCTTTTGGGAAGACACCAACAAGGGGCATAGCTAGGTCAAATGGAGCCTCTAGTTATAGATGTTTTTCCTAAGTTATTTTTTATTTTAAAAGCAAAACACTTATTGGTAAACTTTAGATATACATAATGATAACATTTGTCATAGGGAATTTGTACTTGTCCATGATATATCTTGCTTCTTCTCTTTTTCCCACTGCTCCCTCCCTTCAGCCCCTCTTCTCCTCCTTATATATAAAAGTGTTGTTTTCATTTTTATTTATATTTTTCTCTTTCCTTGTCCTTTCCTTCCTTTCTCCCATCTCTCTCCCTTGTTCCCCTTCTTGTGAACAGTTTCATCTCATTTCCCAATACCTATTATACATTTTAGTCCTTAGTTCCAATTTTGGTTTCTGACATCTGAGAAATAATACAGTATTTAAAAATAACACCTCACCATCTTTAAGATTCTTTTTTAAGCTGGTTTGGTGACATAGATCTGTAATTGTAGCTACTTGGGAGGCCAGAGCAGGACAATCCCTTGAGCCCCAGGGGGTTGGGCAACATAGACCCTATTTTTAAAGAAATGTGGTTTAAAAATTCTCTGCTGCACAGGTGGTTATCCTACATGTCCTAAGTGAGGCTGCACATAGTGGTTCTGGATATAGATGATTCTTAAAGCTATGTTTTGTTCTGTGTTGAACCAGGTTTAACGGAGGAAGAGGAAATTAGTGAGTGGTCTTAAAAGGGCCCAAGACTCCAGAACTCTTTGCAGGACCCCTGCCCCCTGGTCCTCAGGGATAGGAAGAAGGGTCACTCCCATCTCATGTCTCATCTCATTTTGCTCTAGCATAGTGGTTACTTATGCAGGACAGACGTTATAATAAATGAATAAAACTAAGTCACACTTACCATTCTGGCACATTGCAAGTAGCTAATATATACTGAGTGAATAGTTGTCCAGAAAG
The DNA here is from genome assembly GCA_004026965.1 of Petromus typicus. NCBI lineage: Eukaryota > Metazoa > Chordata > Mammalia > Rodentia > Petromuridae > Petromus > Petromus typicus. The sequence continues at coordinate 10,286 of PVIR01013257.1, forward strand.
TTTAACATTGGTAAGTAAAAGTAAAAACATTTGTGAGTCAAGAATGACTTTACTGGCTTTTACCCAAAGTGCTCAGGGATCAGTCAGCCAAAGGGGAAGGACTCCTGAGTTTGGGCCAAGTTCACTTACAAGAAGTGTCCTTTGACAGAGGGAAAGTTTTGTTATCAATATTTCCTCAACACTTTCAGCGGTCCTAGCAAGCTCTTTTTGAAAAGCAAATGCAGTGTAGGCTGAAAAGTTAGGATATAAGTCCTGTCTCCAGTCGGGCAGCAAGAAATCCCAAATCAACCCTTTGGTCTGTTCTGGGAGATGGATTTACAAAAGGCTGATAGTATTTCTGAGTCTGTGAGTAGAAATACTAGATTAATTGCTGGAGGTAAAAAAAAATGGGTGTACTAGAATTTACTTGTGTTAAATGAAGTTTCCAGGAGGTTGTACTGTAGGAGTCTGGCTTTTCATAAATTATCACTGTTACTGGTCACTGCCAGAACTTGTTGACTTTTGGGTCTCATTATTCTCTTAAATCAATGGCTTCAAGTCCACAGAGCTGTTCTTCTTCCTTACTGCCTACTTTCCTGTTCCTCATTTTAACCATTGATTCTGGTTTCTTTTCTTTCTTTTTTAGTTTTTTTTTACATGTGCCAATCTGTTTGACAGGAGATTTTTTTCCAACTGTTTAGCTCTTTGGGGGCTGAAGATTCAGGTAGTTGGGAATTGAATGGAGGGAAGAGTTAAGCAGCAGAATTTGTACATGAAATAGATTTTTTTTCCTGGCTCTTCTAGAATTTTTTTATAAGCAGATAGAAAGTGTCTTTCTCACTCAAACTACTTCCAGAGCATTTTTACCAATCAATTAGCCACTGGCAGGGGCACAGACAGCAGAGGCTGTATAAGGTATGTAGTGACAGAGACTTTGGATGTTTGCTCCTTCTCAAGCACGCTGTCCTTGATCATTCGATAAACACAGTGACATGTTTACCCCCCAGCAACTGTTCTTATTACAATGGACACTCCAGAGCAAGAGGAGGCTCTCAGCTCTGTTCCACTGCCTGAACAAACACCACTCACAAGGAGAGCTTGGAGAAAAGGGAGGCTGGCTGTCCCTTCGACCTGCAAGGGCAAGAAAAGGAAACCAAAAGAAATCAATCTTTTATTTGCTCACTCTGTCTCCAGAACATTTATCTATTCTCTGGAAGGTTCTGTCATTGACCAAAGTAGAAACCAAGTGCTTCTCTCAGTTCATTAGATCGGACCCATGTAGCCCTGTAGGAAAGTCTTAATGCAGAGAGGATGAGACCTTGAAGGGAGAGCCTTCCTTCTAAGCTTACAAGATAGGTGTGACATGCCTCCCTCCAGTTACTCAGCAGGCAGAGCCTCCAGCATATGCCTTGGGCGCCTGTAAAGTACAGACTGAGGACAGAATCCAAGGAATATCTAAAATGCGTCCAACTGAGCTGTCAAATAAATTCGCGTCAATCACTCTCCAGGGACAAATGGAGATTTGGAAATACATACATCATTTCAGGAACACCCTTTGGACTTTGAGCCCCTAGTCTGTCAACAGTAGGGCCAAAGGGAGGGACAGAGGCCAGTGGGTAGGAGAATAGGCAGATCACTGTAGTAGGTCCAAGGGGGCAAAGGTGAGCTCTGTTCTTTAGAAGATTTGGAGCCTTCCACACTAATGAGAAAGCCAAGAGGTTGGAAAGAAAGCTGCTGCTTATATAATAGCTGAGAGCTCTTATCTCATTCTTGGGAACAAGCTGGAGGGTAGGTGGCAACTATTTCAGTCTTCGATTTCACAGTTGGCAGAGCTAAGGCACAGAGAAGGGAACTGGTGTATCTTAGCCCACTTAGCCAGATGTGCATGTGAAGAGAATTTCCTACTGCCCTTCAACAGTTTCTGTGGGAACATTCCAACCTCCATTCACAACTTCTGCTCTGACCCCTTTGACTGCCTTATGGGGAGTGGGACTTTACTGTATCCTACAGGTTATCTGACAGACCTGAAGTCCCAAACCTGACCCTGACTCCTGGCTCATCTGTGGTCTTTGGCAAGTGACTTAATTTCTGCATCTTCAATTTGGTTCTCTTTAAAATGAGGATGATAATAGCTGTAGCACAGGTCGTTAGGAGAATTTAAAGTGTTGGAAAGCATTTAACACAGTGCCTCACACAACTCAGTAAATGTTAATTGAATCTGAGTTTGAGAAAGAAATATACTCTGGTTTCTCTTTTTTTAAAAAAAGGAAGAAATAGAATGAGCCCAAATTTCTTTCTCTGACTTCTTTTGATCTTGGAGAAGAATGGTAGTTAGCTTCTATTCACTGTAACAAATACTTGAGATAAGTCAATTTTTAGAGAAGAAAGGCTTATATGGCTCATGATTTCAGAGAGTTCACTCCATGGTTACTTGGCACTGTTGCTTTGGGCCTGTGGAGGCACGGAACACCATGGCGGGCATTTATGGTGGAGGAGCTCTATTTAACTCAGGGTAACCAGGAAGCAGAAATAGAAGAAGGTCAGAACCCCACTGTCTCCTCCAAGAGCACGGCCTCAGGAATCGAACTTCCTTGCTCAAGGATTCCACTGTCTCCTAGAAGTACCGTGGCCTAGACCAGTCCCTCAACATATGGACCTTTAAGGGACGGTTAAAACCTAAATGATGGCGAACAGGATCCAATTTACTGGTTGCTCACAGATTTCTCCACACCTATGACTCAAAGTGTAGTTCCTGGGCTACTAGTCTCAGAGGCACCTAGGAACCTGTAAGAAATGCAACCTCTCAGGCTCCATCCCTCGACTGATTGAATCTGAGGCACTTGATGGGTTGGAGAGGTAACCACCTGCCTTAACAATCCTCCAGGTGATTCTGATCTATACTCAAGTTTGAGAATCACTGTCCTATATTGACTTCATAATGTCCGGAACAAAACACATATGGCAACATCAGGCATAATCATTGTTGTAATGTGTTAGCTCCACCTCCAACTTTGATTGGACTGAGATTAGATATATATGGGTGATATCTCTATATTTGTTCTCTTTATGAATTTGTTGAGAGAAAGGGAATTTTTAAAGCTGACTGTAGCCTTCTGAACTTTTAAGATGCTTCTTTCCTATGAAGTTGGGAAAAGAACATCATGGATTTTTATGAGCACACAGCTGATAGAAGAAACTGTCAAACACAATCCATGGGAAGCATGGTCCCTGTAAAATTGGAATGTGCAAAGACAGAACACATTTTGAAATAAAACATGAAGGGAGGCCTGGAGCTCAGAGATTTAAACTTTAGCAGATGCTAAATTTATTAAATATTAAGAAGAATTCTCACAATGTTGACAACGATTGAAATGATTTTGAAAATACTTTGAACGCTGAATATGTGGCATGAAGTTTGGACATTTTAGTTAGAGAGAAGACCAACTTCACTTTTCATCTTTCCAAGAGGCTCAGGAGATTGTGTCACATGACTTATTCCTCATGGAACTTCTTCATAGTGCCTTCTGGAGATCCCTCCAGAAGGATAAGTATTGTCTCCTGCTCTTGCCATGCTGACTTCTGCCACTTTTTTTTTTTTTTTTTAGGGCAAACATTGGTTTAGTTGCCTAAACAGCATTTGACAGCATAGAATATTTAAGTCAAAGACTTCTGATCACTCTGTGCTTTCACGCCTTCATTTTACCAATGGCAAAACTGAGGTCCAGAGATGAAGTCTCCTGATTCCAACTTTCATGCTCTATCTCTAATGGAAGTGTCTCCACTTAGTCTGAAAGCTTTGTAATCTTTGGGAGTGATGTAGGACAAAGGAGAGTCATGAATTAATTATTTTTCCAATACAATACCTGTTAGAAAGGTCAATCTATATGAGAGTTAGTATTGCAGTTTTCTACTTTTGTTTAAATAAATGAAGAATGTAGAGTTTGGCTCATTTAAAATTATAGGCACCCGGGATGAGTATAAGTGAAAACAAACAAGTCTCTAATAGTCTCTAACTTAACTTTTTGATGAGAAGCTCATGATGAGCAAGCCATTAGCTTTTAAATGTTGTCAAAGTCAAGCTGTTTACTTCACTAGGAAAGATCAAATGAAACTCCATCCTTGACATCATATTTATGGTTTTTCTCAGTAACACTTGAATTTCCAGCAAAAAAATCACTGTCCTCTCTATGATAGCTTTAAAGCAGGAGGAAAATGCTCCTCTTTAACTTTGCCATGAGGAATATTAGGCATTTCTTAGTATTCCTTAAGTTTTACTTGTCATTCTTCACATTGACAGTTTGCACTACACAGACAATAAGTGAAAAGATTTCTTAGATGTTTGGGGAGCAGTGCATACAGTCAGTTTTAATTTTTCAGGATGATGGGAGAAAATTTTGGCTTGGATTACTTGAAACAGGCAGATCATCATAATAAATACAGTGGGGTATGTGAATTTCATGTTGATTATTTCTTAATTTCATGAAGGAATGCTCAGTGGTAAGGGTATCCTTGAATATTTATTATATATTAATAATAATAATCATAATGTACACCTCTTTATTGTATCAGTCACTTGTGCTGTTGTCCTTACTGCTCAAGACTGTCTACAAAAGGAATTCTTTTTTTTAGTGCTAGGGGTTGAACACAGGGCCTTCAAACAGAGCTACATCCCAACACTTTTTATTTTTTATTTTAAAACAAGCTTTTCTACTTATTAAGTTTGTCTAGGTTAGGTTTGAACTTGTGATCTTCTTGCTTCAGTCTCACAGAGTGCTGGGATTACAGGCATGTGCCACTGTGCCCTAGTATGGAAGATATTTGAATCTTTATTTTATAGCCTAGGACATATTAATAAATTTGTCATAAGTACCATTGAAAGCAAATAGAAGATCCAAGACAGTGTGAGCCCAGACCACTCCATTTAAGATTGCTTTTTGGAGGTATAATGTTTTCTCCACACCCTTTGATTGTTAGCAGATGTAAAATGCTGTTATGTGGCAAAGTCACATCTAATCTCTGTATAAATGATAGATTGTGAGACAGTTTAGTAAGCCACAGTGTTGAGCAATATGTCTTTCTATGAGAGCTTGACTCTAAATGGTCAGAGGTGAGATTAAGCACCTAGGGGACTGGAAAGGGGAGGGAGGCTTGGGGAAGAGATGGCAGATGGTTGTATGTTGTGGAGATGCTTGGGGTAGCCTCTGTGAGATCTGAGAAATTACTTACCCTTGAACTAACTTGGGTTTGGAACAAATGACTCTACTCTTATGCTGTATTTGCTCCAGTCATTCTTACTCAGTATCAGGAACAGTCATCTTAAATTGAGGAGTAGAAGGTGTTGATGTCCAGTGTTAATGTTCTTCAGTGGCTTCCTGTTGAGCTTAGAATAAAATCCAAAGTCCATACCTTTTCTGCACTGTTGTAGCAGATACTGTCCATGCCTTTCTCCTGTCTCCCTGGGACTCACTGCACCTGAATACTTGGGCAGCTTTCTATTGCAATCACTCCCATCTCCCCGTTGGGGTCTTCTGGCTACTAGAGCAGTCAGAAAGTCCCTGGGAGTTATGTGCCAGGAGGAAGTCTCAATCAGCAATGGAGAGGAGTGGTAGATAAATACCCCAATTATCTTGAAGCTCCAGTGATAGAATGCTCAGGCATATTCTGTGCAATTTGCAGGGAGCTCCCGTGGGGTTAAACTTCAGTCACCCACAGTGGTAAGCTTCTGGTGAACACTGTCTGTATTGCCTTCCTTCCTTCCTTCCTTCCCCTTCTCACTTTCTTATTCTGTTTTAAAAAAATGCTTCTTCAAAATAAGCTACTCCAATTCAAGTCCTTGTTCATGGTCTGATTCAGAGGAGCCCAGCAGAAGATAAGGACCTTGTTTGAACTGACCTACACACATCTCCAAGTTCACCTCAGAGTCACTGTGCCTCATGATCTTCAGCCATATTGTCCTTGCCATTTCTTAAGCATTCTAGGTTTCCTGGTATATCTTTGGACTGGAATGTGCCAGGGCAGGCTTCCCAGGCCAGGCTCCTTATTGGTTTGGCTTTAGCTTGAATGTTACCTTCTAAGGAGGCCTTTCTTGATACCCTTGAAAAGACTGTTGAGCGCCCCTTTGCCTTTGTTCCACACAGAACAGCGTGAACAGTGGGAGTGACCACCTTCTCCCTCCTGCATGGTCTCCTCCCTCTGTGTCATCCACAGCCCATGCTGTCAGGCTGTGGTCCTTCACTGTGTGGTTTGGACTTCTGAGTGTTCTCAGGTTTACCTGTGGCACCAGGGTTAAAATGAAACTTAAATCAGGAGAAAAGAGTGACAGCAGGACTAGTTAAAAAAACAGACTGAGTGTTGAGATCCAACATACATCAGATAAACTTTTGAATTTATGATTGTATCATCTGAATCCAATTCTCAGCATATTCTGAGGCTTGTTCAAATGTCCTTAGCATATTGTATTGATTTCTCTCAGAAATCTTTGTAAGCGGGTGGAATTCTTTTGTTTGGCGTTGTCTTTGTTTTGATTGTTGTTAAGTAGGAGAAATGAAGATGGAATCATAGACCCTCTTGTATCTCTGTTTTCCATTCTCTTACCATATAGGCTAGTGTCCAAAGGAACATTTCAAATGTAACTATTGTGTTTCTTTTTAAAGACACCTGGAAATTCCACTGAATGCATTAAAAAGTGGCTGCCTCTCTGCATGCACAGCACCTGCATGGCAACATCTCTGCTTTCTCCCTGAATACAGCTCTAGTTGTCCAGCTTAGGAGAGAACTTGAATCTAGAGGTGGATATATGGTGGCCTATAACCACCAGTTCTAAACCTTAAGCCGATCATAGGTGTTATAGGTTGCTCTTTTTTACTCTTTGAGCTTTGATTGGATCATGATACATCAACACTAGGAACTTCCTATGGTCTGAATATGTCACCATTCCTCCATTCATAAACTGATACCTAACATGGTAGTAATTAGAAGCAATACTATGTGATCATAATGTATTCCTAAAATGTACCAATAAACTCAATTTATTAAAAAAAGCACAATTTTTAGGAGATCATTAGATCATGAATGGGATTAGTGACTATCCTAATCTTTTCATTATTAGTGTAATAGAATACCCACAGACCAAGTAATTAATTAATTAATTAATTTCTTGAGACAGTGTCTCTGTTATATAGTTAAAGCTGGTCCTGAGCTCACTAGGTAGCCCAGGCAAGCCTTGAATCTACAGCAATCCTCCTGTCTCTGCTTCCCAAGGGCCTCACATTGCTGTATATGGTGACTGGGGATTGAACTCTGGCCCTTGCACTTGCAAGGCAGGCACTGGAACCACTGCCCAAGTAAATCCCCGGCCCCAGCCCAAGTAATTTATAAAGAAGTAGTTTGTCATGGTGCTGGAGGTTGAAAAGTTCAGTATCAAGGTGCTGCCGTATGGCGAGGGCTGTCCAGCTGAGTCATCCTGTGGCAGAAGGAAGAAGGGTAAAAGAAGGGAAGGGAAAGAATTTAATTTATAACAAACCCACTCTTGTGATAACTAAATCCTATGATAATCACATATCCTCTCGTGAGGGGATAGCCCTGGCGATTTCGTTCCCTCTTGATAAGCCCTGCTTTCCAACATTGGGCACTAAACTTCCCACATTTGTTGGAAGAGACAATCAAGTCACAGCAGTGTCCTTCAGGATGGGCTGAAAGGGTTCATTTACCCCTTACTGCACGTGGGGATGCAGCAAGAAGGTGCCATTCATGAACCACGAATAAGGCCCTTGCCAGACATTGTATCTACTGGTGCTTTGCTTCAGGCTTCTCAGCTTCTGGAACTGTTGGAAATGAATTTTTGTTGTGTATAAACTATCCATTTTATGGCATTTTTTCTTGTAACAGCCTAAAATGGACGAAGAATGGACTCAGCATGGGTGCTGGTCTCATTTATCCAGAAGGAGACCGAGACTTGTGGCCATTGAGAGTCTTATTCAGAGCTGTACTACTGATTTGTGGCACATTTCACTTGAAAACAAGCTAAATATTATGGGAAAACTCTTTTAAGCCATTGACTGTCTATCAGGTTCTTGTAATTTTCAGAAAGTTCGCCAAGGGAGGGGTTTCATGGGGCTTTCGAGCCATGTTAGGGAGCAGTGACCTTAAGGGAGGTGCCGTGGTAATCTTTACTCTGGGGTTTCAAAGTTTAACATTTTGCCCACAAACATTTCTTGCTTTGCAAAGGCTCCCAGGATATGGCAGTGATGGAGCATAACACTGATGTGTGGAAGGATTGATGTCAGCCCTTGATCTTATTTTGCCAAGGTAAGAGGGTTTCTTCCCTGATGTTTTCAAAGCCACTGGTCTCAGATCAATGCTATTGAAGCTGTTAGCTCACTGTCATTTGAAAAATCTTTCCTTTTTTTTTTTTGTTGAGGCCAGAAATAACTCAATGACTAAGGAATTCCTTTGAAAACAAAAGCAACAAAAGCAAAGACTTTGTGCTTTCAAATGAGTTAGTCCTCAAAATGGGTGGTAAACTGGGCATGGGTCTGAATCTGTGGGACCTTTAATAAGCAGTGAAGATTGCATCCACCTTCTTTGGACTCAAGTGGAACTGAGATGGAAATTCCTTTGACAATAGATACCTACCCACTCTGTGGCCTCTACGCCTCCCACTATCTACCATCTGCTGCGCATCACTGAAACATTGTCATTCATTCAGTTAATCCTCAAATACTCATTGACCATGTATTCCACATTGCACCGAGTTATTACATTCTCTCATTCCACGGTGAAGAGACTCTAAGAGCCGGTAGGCACAAACAACTTGCCTGAAGAAAGAAAATCAAAACAATGTGGCATCTCAAATGAATAGAAAATCACCTTTCACAGAAGATGGGGGCTTGTGTTTGTTGCATTGTTTCTATAATGGGACTGAGAGATCGTGTTGAATAATTCATGCTGTTTTCCCAGGCCCCTGGAAAGCACTGGCGTATCTCTGAGGGACAGCTGGCTGAGGTTAGGGTACGGAGTGTTGCCATGGACTCGAATATTGCCAAATGGCCTCTTGGGGATTTTTTTTTTTTTTTTTTTTGTGGTGGTGGAGGGGCTATTTCAGCATTTGAGGACATTGGCTATGGAAGAAAGTAGGCCTGTGTTCAAATTCTAGCTCTTCCTTTGACCTGGGCTGATAATCTGACTTCTCTCGGTCTCAGTTTCTTCATATGTGAAATGAAGGCAGAAACTATCTTCTTGGGAACTGTACATAAAACTTTATGGAAGCAAAAATTGCAGTTCTCTAGTGAAATTGCCTTTTGGTGGGGTGGAAATCCCATGTCCTGTTCATCAGCTGGGACTTATTTGTGGAAATCTGGGAGTAGGAGTTAGAGACTTGTTTAGTACTGGGAGAACTTCGTTGTTTTTGGAAGAGGAAGAAGACTAGGGTGAGAAGATAGAGGCAAAAAGAAAAAATAAGGAGGGTGCACAAAGACAACAGTGCCAGTGAGATGCCAAGGGGGTGGTAGTGCTGGGCAGAGGACATTTTAAAAACTGCACTGCTGCCTAAATGATGCAAGTATTTTTTTATTTTCCACACGCTCAGGCAGTCATACTGTCTTTCCTGATTCTCTGCCCAACTTCTGACCCAGTTTGCAAAAATCACTGAGGTCTTGGACAGGTTTTGTGTGTGGTGTTCAAGTGCAGGGAACTGGCTTTCTATGCCCGGACTGGTTAGATGACAGGCCACGTTAGCACAACCCTTTGGAGTTTGCTGAAAGCTCATGAGCACTTTGAACTCTCAGGGGTTCTGGTAGTGGTGTCCACATGGACTACATGTGTGCAGACTCTCACTAACACTCGAATATCTTTAGATCATCTCTTTTTATTGTTGCTTTTGAGACTACATCATTCAGGCTGGCCTTGAACTTGTGGCCATCCTGCTTCAGTTTCCTGAGTGCCCTGGTTACAGGTACCACAGCCTGGCTCTCCTGGAACGGTCTTTCTTGAGCCTTGACTCCATACCAGACATGGATTTAGGAACATTACATGTGTTATCTTCTAGTCACTCAAAAGACACTTTATGAGAAGCCAATTGAGTCCTCACAAGTCAGTTAAGCATCAGAGCCCTGCAATGAGCTCGGTCTTAAGGTTGAGGAAATTGAGCCCAAGAGAGTCCAGTGAATGGTCTAAGGTTGCCTAACTGGCACATATTATATTTAATATAGATAATTTTATATATATGTATAATCTAGATCATGAGGCAAAGTGCATCGCATTTCAAACTCTATTCTTTTTTTTGAGAGAGGATCTCGCTTTGTAGTTCAGTCTGGCCCTGAGTCACTCTGTAGCCCACGTGAGCCTGGAATTCACAGCAATTTGCCTGCTTCTGCCTCCCGAGTGCTGGGACTTCAGCTATGAGCCACCACGTTCGGCACTGTGGTATGTGGTACTGGTTGCTGGTGGGGATGAGTCACCATGCCCGACATTGTGGCATGTGGTTACCAGGGATTGAACTAGAGACCTTGTGCTTACAAGGCAGGCACTGGAACCACTGACCTAAATCCCTGGCCCCCTCAAACTCCATTCTTTTAACTGTTATGGTTGATTGCTTCCCAAGATGTGATCCTGCTTTATGCCATGAGGATTTAAAAATAATATTGATGCATAATGCTCCTGATACATAGCAAGTGACTTAAGTCATGTTCCCTAAGGGGACCCTTGTTGATGTGATTCATTGAGGGAATGTTTTGGGGAGAAGGTACATAAGAGAAATTTACACAGATATTTGTTTGAGCATTATTCTGGGTGACCCTGTGAAGGAGAGGCTGAATGAGATTAACATTTGTTTCAGTAAACTGAGGAAAGCAAGTGGTCCTTCCCAACAGGGTGCCTCAGCCAATCCCTTGAGTGTCTGAACAGTGTGTTCACGCCTTGTCTTCTAGGACATCAGTTTTCCTTGCCTTTCAACATGGGCTTGGATTGGAACTGACTTCACTGCCTCCCCTAAGGTCTTCTGGATTAGGTCAGGAATCCCACCCTCACCTGTCCAGGGTCTCCGGCTTTCCCATTATAAGTTTGGAGCTTTTTAATCCTCAAAGTGATGTGAGCCAATTCCTAATAGAAACAATCTCTCTCTCCCTGAGCAAAGTATATTCTCTTATTTGTTTTGTTGGTCTAAAGAACTCTGTGCAGGGAAGAAAACTGAGTAAAATGTGGTCTCTCTATACATTAACTTTGGCCTGATTCCTGGAGAGCTCTTGATATAAATTATAGAATTGGTTCCTCTTGGAGGCCAGTCTAAGTGTCTAAATGTCTCTATGTTAGTCGTCTCATGGCTGAGGGGCAGCTCCCAAGGTTGTGTGGAAATAGTAAGACAGCGCCATGGGAAAGGAAGCAGTTGAGAATTGTCTGTTGTGATAGTTACTTATGAGGTCAACTGGAATGCATTAAGAAATGTCTCATGTGCTAGTGGACCGTGGTTCTGGGAATGTCTGTGGCTGATGTGCCAGGTGCAAACTGAGTGGAATGACCCCACAACATGTGGACGGCACCAACCAATGGGCTTCTGGCCTGGAAGGGAAAGAAGAAGGGATCTTCCTTTTTGCTTTTTTTTGAGGAGCTCTGACCTTCTCCATTATCTTTGGATGTTTATCTTCAGTTTCTTCCAACATGTAGCCCAGACCCTTCAGCCTTCCAATTCAGACCCTTCGGCTTTCCATCATGGACTCACATTGGACTCTGAGCTCCGGGCCTTCTATGTCGGACTGGGTCCTCTGAATTTCCGTAAAGGAAATCGCCATTTTGCTTTCTTTCACTCCTGACTGTACAGGTGGCCATTCTAAGCCTACTTTGTGAAACCCTTTATAGATAATAAACACTAATGATGGTGAAACTTATGTAGATTGAGTGCCCAAAATGCAACCTACAACCCACCTATTTATTGCAAAGTACCAAAACTATAATTAAAACTAAATTATGAGGTTTTAGTATAGAAAAAACAACTCATACTTTAACATCTTTTGTCTTAAAAGAAAAACACAGCAACATGCATGCCATAGATTCACCACCACTGGTATATATTACATTTTATTTGTTCCTCTGATGAACTCTGATATATCTGGTGACAGCTGGGGGTGGGTGTGCTGGAGAGCAAGGAGATCTGAAGTGCACACCTATAGCATCCACTAAAATAGGCCAGTACTTACCAGCAGCCATTATCATCTTACATATTTTGATAGATTTCCCACCCAATCATGTGCTAACTATAAAGGAAATGAATCAGAATTCAGAATAAAATTGTTGATGGTCTCCCATTTCAAAATATAAATTGCTTTTTCTCCCATATGTATGTGTCCATTCACGAAAAAGTAGGTATGATAATAAGAGTTCAAAATTGTTAAAATATATAACAAAACAGTTTCAATGATAAAGAAGGAAATAAAGTGGATATTGAGCTTCATTATTTCATATTTTATGCTTTTCTCTTCTCCCTTACTAACATTTAGGATATAGTCTTTCAGATTTTTGACTCTTTACTTTCATATATATTCACAAGGGCACATATACAGAAATTGTGAGTTTTGGGCCGGGGATTTAGCTCAGTGGTTCTGGCGCCTGTCTTGCAAGTGCAAGGACCCGGGTTCAATTACCCGGTAACCACATACAGTACTGGGCATGGAGACTCACACCTAGGAGCATTCAGTACCAGATACCACAGTGCCTGGCGTGGTGGCTCACGCCTGTAATCCCAGCACCTGGGAGGCAGAGGCAGGAGGATTGCTGTGATGTGAATCTGAGGCTGAGCTCAGAGCCAGCCTGAACTACAAAGCGAGACCCTGTCTCAAAAAAAAAAAAAAAAAAGAAATTATGAGTTTCACTTAATGGTGCGTAATTTTGCATATTGACTTAGGACTTGCATTTTTCACATAGCAATATATCTTAGAGACCATCTCCTATCAGTGCATATAAGTCTTATTCTTTTTAATGGTGCTGTATAATTTTGCTAGATGTATGCATCATAATGTACTTGATGATCACTTATTCATGACCTTTAAGTTCTCTAATTTTTCCTTTGATAAAATATTTATCTTAGTTATTTTTCTTGTTGAGACAAAATACCCATGTCCCAGAGTTAAATGAGGAGAGTTTATTTAGCTCACAGTTGTAGAGGTTTCAATTCATAGGTGGCTAGCTCCTAACAGGATGACATGGTAGAAGGGCATTGCAAAGGAGAAATTGTTCATGGCAGGCAGGAGGCAGAAAGCTGCAAGACAAGAAGCAAGCCACAAGTGATGAGCAACAGGCAACAGTATCCCTCATCATGTCCCCTATATTGTATCTGGGCTACCCACTCACACCCTTTTATCCTAGCACCGTGAATCAATCTCAGCAGCACCCACTCTACATCCAGCCACCTCTTCCAAGGTCCTTCCATGACTGCATGAGATTTTGTAGGGATATCTAGATAAAGCCCTACCAACAATGTAGTTATGAATTAGATAAAATTTTGTGTCTTGCTTTTTCTGTTTAACCGTGTTGCTGCACCACCACAGTTATTTTAAAATGGCATCATAAGGCTCTGTCATGTTTATGCATGATCGTTTATTTAATTATCTACTTACTGCTGCCTGCACAGGCAACAGATGTTTATATTTTTAAAATTATACCATATATGTACATATTTATATATTAGGTATAGTATAATGTATATATAATTATGTACTTAAGTTTATATATTTAAATAATGTATAGTTTAAAATATGTAATTATATAAAATACATAATGTGAACATATTATAATTATTACATGTAACTCTCCCTTTCTCATTGAGTTATTTTCTTATTCTGAGGAGCAGGATAAGTAGATCAGTTTCACAGAGCTTTGTTTCCTTTGGTGTACTGTGTGAACTACTAGACAGTCTCTACATGAAAGAAATATTGTAGAGATGTAGACATTGCATGTATTGATATGTTGCATTCATACTAAACATAGGTAACCCTGCTCTGTTTATTATGCAGCTTCAGGAAATAAGTCCTGAAGTCAATGAATGAAAAGTGGAACCCTTTCTCTGAGGGCTGTGCTGTGTGACTGCAGAGCTGCATTCTCATTAGGAGGTGTGCACTTTCAGCATTGGCCCTGCACACATGGAAGTTCTTGTTGATGAAGCCAGGAGGTGAAGAGGAAAAGGTGAAGGGCTTTACAAGAAGGACTGGGATTTTTCAGGCAGAATCACTGAAGTGGTAGGATTAACAGTCCATGTAATGATTATCCTAGGAAGTATTTGTATAAGAGCAGAGTAATTTCCAAACATCCACAGAACAGGACTGGTTACACGTATTCTGGAATAATAATAATATTATTATTATTATAACTACAATCAATGCTATTAATAGTAATGGTATGACTTAAAATTTGCGTGCCACTGTGTTTTGGGTACTCTTCTGAGTTCTTTACCTACCACTTGTTTTATCTTTATAACAATTCTTGGAGGTAACTCTTTCAAAAATCTTTTTAGCTGGTGCCAAAAATTGGCCTTTGGGGCTTCCATGTGCTGTTTTAATATATGGACATATTGTTTAATGTTCAAATACACATACCTAGCTCCTTCATCAATTGTCACTCCCTTATGGTGCAAAAAGATGTGTCCTTTTCTGTCTCCACCTTTGAGGCGAGGTAAGAGAAGCACAGAGGTGCCCAGGACCTTGCTCTGGTTTTCTGTTTAGTAGGTGGCAGGGGGAGGGTGCCATAGCAGTGTCCTGTAGGCTCTTGTTAAGCGATCACCTATCATCTTCTCACACGTTGCTTTTCAACAAACTAGTCATTGTTCCAGGGAATAAGTAACAGAAAAGATTAGAATCAAACCCAATTTGTAGCTGAAATTCTGCCCAAAGAAAAGAATTACAGTTTCAATCACTTTTTAGACATTCCTCCAGCATGACCCAGAGGCCGTCAACTTTGAGGAGAGGCATTCATAGAAGAACATTTATGAATTTTAAACTTATCTTGAGATCCAAAGGAAGCCATAAAATTATCGATGTAGCTGTATGTTTTTCAGAACAGATGACTTAGATAATGAGAGACTCCTGATAAAGAGATCTGAAGGCTAAAAATACCAATTCTGCTTTTCACATACCTCGCGTGGGAGGGAGATTTCTGAAAGAGCAATATCTCTTCACCACTTCACTCCAGATGGCTGCCCTGCGTGGAAACGAGGAGGGGATGGTGGCCCGTTACTGTGCGCAAAGCTGTCGGGGGAGCTGAATGGAAGTGAAAAATGGGGTATGCGCCCATTAAAAATAATGTTAATACTTAGTGGCTCTATCGTCATGGAAGGATTATTTTTATTTGAATCTGGGAAAGGACAAAATACTTCCATTCTTTTGAGAGATATCCAGAGAGCAAGAAATTCCTTTACAGACTCTCAGCTCTGTAGCTATTGGGTCGGAACTGTTTATGCTGTCACATCTCAGGCAGGCTTGAGATGCCACTGGAAAAAGTAAGGATTCATCCTATTGGGTTTCTCCTTCACTTGCAGTTTCTATATGTTCAAAGGAAAAAAATTTTTTTTTCTGAAACATGAGTAATAATATCTGAAATCTTTGGTAGTGATAGTCTAACACTCTGAAATGTTTCTTGGAGAAGAGAAATTTAATTAGATACTTTTCCTTCTGTACTGAGGGCCTGGATCTGCCAGCCTAGATATCCTTTGCTTCTCTTCCTCCAACTATAACCACCCTGGAACTCCAACTCATCCAAGCTGTGCCTGGCTCCACCAGGGAGATGCTACGACAGCAAGTCCACGTCCCCTTTCCTGGTACGTGTGACCACTGTTGCCACCATCTCTTCCATACCACTTCCTGTCCTCGTCATTGGCTACGTCTTCTACTAAGTGCCTTATGAAGATCATCACACTTTAAAACATTATTTCAAATGTTAATGATACTTTATAATCGTGAATATATTTATGAGGTGTCCACGTGATGTTTTGATATATGTATAACAATGTGGAATAACGAAATCAAGCGACTTAGCACATCTATTCCTTCACATATTTATATTTTTGTGGTTAGCACATTTTAAATTTGCTCTTAGCAGTTTTGAAACACACAATAAACCATTACTAATTATAGTCATTGTACACTGTAATAAATCTCAAAAATGTACTCCTCTTTGTTACCCTTTGACCAAAGTCTCCTTATCTTCCCTACTAACAGATACCCTAAGACGCCCTGGCAACTACCATTCTACTCTGCTTCTATGAGTTTAACTGTTTTACACTCCACAAGTAAGTGAGATTATGTGGTATTTGTCTTCCTGTGCTTCCTTCACTTAGTATAATGTTCTCCAGGTTTATCCAGGATTCTCAAATGGTCCTACACATCTCACATTTTCTTTATCTAGTCATCCACTGATAGACAAATAAATGGAATGACATTGTGTGTTCAGAATCATCAACTTTTTTTTTGTGCTGGGATTGAACTCAGGGCCTTTGCCCTAAGTTACAGCAATAGCCCTTTAATTTTTTTTTTTTTAATTTTGAGACGGGTTTTGCTAAATTAAGCTTGTCACCCTTCTGCCTCAGCCTTCTGGGATGACAGGCATGTGCCACTATATCTGGTTTAGCATCATCAGTATTTAGTCTTCATGTGATTCTGAGTGAGGCAGCAGCTAACGGCCCCATTGCACGTAGTGAGCAAGCTCTGTTCTTTGTGTGGTGTTCATTGGTTGTCGTCTGTGAGCTGTTAGAAAAAACAACTTTTGCCTCGAAGGTTTCTTTTCCTTCTCCTGTTTGTATTTTTGGTGTTTCTTAGGAATTAAAAAAAAATTTTAGCTGTTCACTAGGAATACAAAATATTGTTCCGGAGAATGGGTTTTCAAATATTATAATCCTGTAAACACATTTACTTGAAGAGTGCACAGCCCTCCTCAGCATTCTGGGTATGAAGAGGTGGGATCTGGGTATTCTCCTACCAATTGACCCAACTGTTACAGTTCTCAATAGAGACAATTGTGCTTGAGTAAAGAGTGATGGGATTTAGCTCAGTGGTTCTGGTGCCTGCCTTGCAAGCACAAAGTCCCTAGTTCGATCCCTGGTAACCACACACAACAATTCTGGGTGTGGTGACAGCAATCAGTATCACATACCCTAGTGCTGGGCATGGTGACTCATGCCTGTAATCCCAGCCCTTGGGAGGCAGAGATAGAAGGATTGCTCTGAATTGGAGGCTTGCCTGGGCTACATAGTGAGCTTGAACTACAAAGCAAGACCTTTTCTCAAAAACAAAAAATAAAACAAAACAAAAAAAGAATGTTGGTCAGGGATGTCTGATAAGAGGGGACCATCTACCTCAGCATTTTCTCATATGCCTTCTGAAAAAAAAAAAACAAAAACAAACTAGACCTGTGAGATAACAAAGCGGGGCTCCATGGACAGTTACATGAAGCTGATGTAAATCTCAGAGAACAAATTAAGTTGTACAGAGAAATTCTGCACGTCCTAATTTTCTATGAATCAACTCCTTTTTGGTGCTAACCTGTCGTCCCTCTACATTGATGGGAAATTTCAATGTGGACATCCTTGTGTTCCTTCCTCTTCTCCCTGGGAAGGGCTATGTCAAGATTCTGTGGTCCTTGAGAGCACGGAGGTGTGGGGAATATGTCCCCACAGTGCTGGCTTGGGGATACTCACTAGCCAATTTGCATGCCCCTGCAGGTGGGCTATGCTGTACTGTGGGTTTAAGGTCTTTGATCAGGTGGGAAGCCCTGAAGACTTGACTCTGGGAATAGCTAGAGAATAGGGAGCATACATTTCTCTGCTCTTCACTCCTCTACCCTTGTTTGATTTAGAAACAAAATCCAAGAAGTCTTACCATTTCTCTCCCCAAGGAAGAGTAGAGACTGTTCTTCTGCAAGGAAGAGTAGAGACTGTTTTACCCTTCAGTGTAGAGGGGACGGTGGAAAAAATTGGAAGAAAATATGAACTGATACCCTCCAAAATTGTCTTATTACTAGACTTCTTGCTCCATCTCTGTTCCTGTCTTGGGTTTCCACAATGTATATGAACATGTCAGACTCTGAGAAGTCCTATAATATGCAGATGTGTTTAATTTTACTTAAATCAGAGACTCCTACACTTCTTTGATCACTGGACCTATTAACAGCAGAGAGAGAGAGAGAGAGAGAGAGAGAATGGGAGAGCCAGTGTTCTCAAGAATGCACATTAGGCAATCTTTAGTAGCACTATGTGAACCTCCTGCTGTTCAAGCCTAGGAGGTCATGGGAATGGGATCTGATGTCTTCATACAGAGGAACAATGCTCCATTCTGTCCCCTAGGGCTCTACTCATTGGAACCCGCCATTGCCCTCAGCTCCTACACCTCAAGCTTAGGTTGTGCTTTCCAACATCCCAAGAGAAGCCATCCTTAACCCCCAGGCCTTCTGTGGGCATCAAGGCCACTGTACTTCTTCTGTTGGCATAAACAATAGTGTGAGTCCAGAAGCACTTGGCACCTGAAGTCTGTCCCTAGATCCTTATCCATGGACACAGATGTTTCCACACAGAGACATTTCCTAAGCCTGGGATAGTAACACAGATTCCCAGATGAGCACTTGGACATGTGGCATGCACTCACCTATCCGGCACGGCACTAACCTTGGCCCTGCTACAAACAGCTTGCTGGGGCTGTGCCTTAATTTAGCAAACATGGTCCTCAGATGGCTTTTCCTGCACAGTGAATCAGGAAGAGAGACATCAGGTTGCCAGGTGAAAGCAGAAGCTACTGCATTCCAAGATGTTCTGCTCAATGGCTAGTGTGTTCTAGGTCCTCCACTACCTTTTGGGCTCTTGGTTTCTCTGCTGCTAAGGCACCCAGTGATCCAAGGTCCTGTCTTGGGTCATTTCCCTGCCACATTTCTTCTCTCTGGGATGATTTCTCTCTTATCATTTGTAAGAGTTCTCACTGCTGCTATACCCTTAGCCAGTATAGGGAACTGAGGCAAGTAAACATGATCTCAGGTACAGAAGACTAAGTCCCCTTCTACGGGCACCGGGGGTGCTGGTCTTTGTGATTTCCCTCGTGAGCACTCTGGAGGAGAGAGTTAAGGTGGGAATCATGTCCCTCGATATTGCCCAGATGTAGGACTGGCTTTACAAAGAGAGTGGAGGGAGAAAGTCACGACCTGTAGATAGCTTCACTACTGCAGGGAGGAACTCAAACTCTTTCTTCAGCTGCTTGCAGGCATCTAGTCCAAAGCATGAGGTCTGAGCCAATCTTGTTGAGCTTGTTTTGGTCTATAAATGAGAGAAAACTTCAGTCCGTAACTTGCCTCTATAAACCTAGGAAGCACTGGAGCTGGGAAGCCCTTGGGGTGGGTTTAGTTGTCACCTCGGGGGTCCTGGGAAACAGAAAACAATGGAATTGGAGCTTCCATGAAGCAAGAAATGGCTACGAGTCCTTCGTGTGAGCAGATCCAGGGCATTTCATTCGGGGAGCTTCTCACTCCACTCAGCTGACCGGAGAATTGCTTGGCTTCACTGCAAGGCTGTATCAATTACAGTAATTTACATGAATTATTTACCAATTATCCTTAATTACCAGGCTGCATGATAATGATTATGCATATCATCAGATGTGTGCCAGATCAACTTGCTTATAAGATTTATTTGATTGCAAAACTAATCATTGTGCACATCTGCTTAGTCGTCTCTGTGAGTTGTGTACAGAGCGCGGACATTTTCTCACACCTTGAAGACAGTGGGGCTCGCATGGGAAGGCTCTCGCTACTCATGGATGGGTCGGAGGAACAGATAAAGGTAAGCAGTGATAATTGGTGCCTGCTTCTAAGCCCATAAATTTAGATGATTAGTTTTGAAGATATAATGAGGCCAAGTGTACTCCATTCAAAACAAGCTTCTGTCCTTGAAGTCAAGAGCTTGGATCTCATTTGTGTTTCTACCTTCATCTCCAACAAAGTCAGACTTCAACAAACAGTTGGTGAATTGGCTTGAACTGAATTTGAAATTAACAGTGGGCTTCATTTCACAGCTGAAAACATTATTCTGAGACTGTACCTAAATAATTATATGCTGAGACTACGTACACCATTATGAAGGTTCATCAGGCACATCTTAAGATGTTTAGGAGGCAAAAGATTTACACATAGAGTAAAACGCAGCACTGGTGAGCTTTGCGTATGTGACATCTGGGATCCATGACCCTCCTTAGAGTTAACATCTCATTTCCTAAGAAGAGAGCTGAGTTCATTAAGTGCTTAAAGATACACAGCAAGGAGTTGGACCGCTGTAAGAACAAAAGCCATGAGTTGGCAGTGCCAAGTAACTTGTATTTGCTAAGTTGGTAGAAAAATTATTATTTTGGAAATACCATTTCCTAATTATAATAAAAAAGAAGCAAGATTTTCACATGGCAAAAGCTCACAGAGTAAATTCAAACTCAACAAGAGCAAAATACAAAACTTGCTTTTACCCCACACACCTCTAGTTTATTCTCTAAGAGCAAGTGTTATTGTGCATGTGCGTCGACAAAAGATGAAGAAAGATACTGCTTTTCCCTGCCACTAATACAGAATTTCTTCTCTTTTTAAATCTACTTTTTCTCTAAACTTTAACTCAGTTTTTTTTTTGATTCTCAAGCAACATAAATTTTTTATTTAATCTTTTGCTTTTCAGTTTTATTTTGTTCACTAAATGGTTGACCAGTCCTTTATTTTGCAGCACCAGAGATCCAACTCAGGACCTTGCACTTGCCAGGTGGGTGCCATACCACTGAGCCACATCCTGGCCCTCAACAATCTTTTTGGTGGGTAACCTTCTGTTTTCTTGTGGGGACATTTTTGAGACTGTGTAGTGCCTTATTTCTTTTTTTTTATTGGAATCTTTATTGGTACATCATATATACATATCATGATTACATTAAACAATGAGAATTTGTACCAGTATATGACACAACTTAATTCTCATTTTTTCCCATACCCCTACCCACCCTACCTTATACATAAGCTGTGTTTCCTTTCTTTTTTGTTATAATCTCATTAATTTTTTCCCTTGTTATTTACCCTTTCACCCCATTTTGCTTTGAGTATTTTCTATTTCAATATATATTATTGAAATATATTATGTTATATATATTTCAATATATAACATACATTCTAGAACTCATTTATATCTTCATTTTCTTATATCAGAGAAAAGATACAATATTTACACATCTGTGACCTAATTATTTCACTTATGAGAATGTCCTCCAGGTATGTCCATTTAAGTATAAATGATTCAAGCTTTTTTTTTATGGCAGAGTAATACTCCATTCTGTAGAAGAACCACAACTTTTTTTATCTAACCCAAACAAACATTTGGGTTGTTTCCAAGATTCAGCTATCACAAACTGAGCTGCTGTAAACATGGGTGCACATATGTCGCTGTGATATGAATCTTTTAATTCTTTTGTGTATATACCTAGCAGGGCGATGGCCGGGTCAAATGGCACCTCTAATTGTAGTTTTTTTTTTTTAAGGTTTTTTGAGACAGGGTCTCACTTTGTAGTTCAGGCTGGCCCTGAACTCAGCCTCCAACTCACATCACAACAATCCTCCTGCCTCTGCCTCCCTAGTGCTGGGATTACAGGCGTGAGCCACCATGACCGGCATTGTGGTATGTGGTACTGATTGCTGCTGGGGTGAGTCTCCACGCCCAGTATTGTTATGTGGTTACCAGGGATTGAACCCTTGCGCTTAAAAGACAGGGGCCGGAACCACTGAGCTATATCCTCTCCCTCTACTTGTAGTTTTGTTGAGGAATCTCCAAACTGATCTCCACAGGGGTTATATGAGTCTACATTCCCACCAACAGCAAAGAAGGATTCCTTATGCTCTGCAGCCTCACCAACATTTGTTGCTGGCTAATTCTGAGACAGCAGCCATTCTTTGTGGAGTGAGATGAAATCTCAGAGTTGTTCTCATCTGCATCTCTTGAATGACTAGTGATGTTGAACATTTCTTTATATGCTTCTTAGCTGCTTTTATTTCTTGCTCTGAAAAGTGTCTGTTCATTTCAGATGCCCACTTTTGAATTGGGTCTTTAAATTTGGGTGGACTGATTTTTTTTAAGTTGTAGTGCCTTATTTCTTGTCCAACTTTCACCCACTAATTTTACCATCTACCCATGGTGGCTGTCAGTGATGCATAATTTTATTTAAGCCTCAAAATAACCTCCACAATATGTTTTCTTACCATCATGTGATATAGACAAAACAGCAAGAGTATAATTAATGTTAAAGATTATTTGTTATCTAACTTGTGAATCCTGACTCTACATACAAAGCCACAACCAAACAAAATTCCTCCAGACCTATTAGAATTAGGTTAATGTACAATAGGCACAAGCTAACACTGGAAGTGTTCAAGTGAAGGACAAGTTATTCATAAAAGAAGACATATAAATAGCTTATAGGTATATGGAAAAATGCTCTATGCTACTAATTATCAGGGAAACATAAATTAAAAACAATGCAATATCTCACATGTGTCAGAATGACTTATCAAAAAATGAAAACAACAAGTGTTGGCAGATATGTGGGAAAAAGGAAAGGCTTGTGCATGGTTGGTAGGAATGTAAATTAATACAGCCAGTATGGAAGGCAGTATAGAGATTGCTCACATTAAAACAGAACTACCATACGATCTAGTAATCCCACTACTGGGGAGAGACCCACAGAAAATGAAATAAGTAGGTTGAAGTAACCTCTGTACTTACATGTTTACTGTAGCCCTCTCCACAATAGCTGAGTTATGGATCGACCTAGATGTTCATCATCAAATAGGCAAAGCGAATGTGGTGCATGTGTACAAGAGTATACTACTCAGCCTTAAAGAAGAAAGAAATTCTGTTTTTTGATAATAACTATGGGGAATCTGGAGGATAGTACGCTAAGTGAAATAAATCAGGCTTAGAAAGGGAGATACAACAAGATCTCACTCATAGACCGAGTGTCAAATATTCAAACTTGTAGAAACAGAGAATCAAATGGTTGTCACCAGGGACTAGGGATGGAAGGACTAGGAAGGCACAGGACACAAAATTCCCGTTAGATGAGAGAGATACATTCCACAGATCCATTACACATCATGGTGACGATAGTTAAAAATAATTATGCATTTCAAAATCGCTAAGAGTAGATTTTAAGTGTTCTTGCTACAAAATAACTTTATAACGTCATTCGTATGCTAAATATACATACATATATCAAAACATATTTTATCCTATAGTCATATAATTTTTACTTGTTAATTACAAAAAGACTAAAATTGTAGAAGGGATACTGACATCTCCTTATCCACCTCTGAGGACATGACTCCACAGCTTTTACAATCAGTTTTATTCTGCTCCTTTAAAAAGTGCAACCCAGTTCCGATTAACACGGGCCCCAGCATCTGGAGGGTCCTTCATCTGGAGGCATTTACTGGCTGAAGTTGCAAAAAAGAAGAAAATAAAATCCACTTCTCTTAAGAGGTGTTTCTCAGCAGCATCGCCCACCGGCAGCTTCTACAGCCCATAATCAAACTACGGAAGGCACAAGTTGATGTTTTATTCTAATAGGACCTGCGGGGGTCAACGTCTCTTGAAAAAGACAGTTAAAATTTCAGTGTACATCAAGAGATGTGTTTCTGCTTCTAATCCTCATGTTTAAAAACATGTACATCGGGGGAACAAGCGCCTCACGTCCTTATCCAGTAGGGCATAACCAAATTGGAAACTGGTTGGTGATTTATTGCACCTCCAGCGACACGCTGAAGTGTGCAGTAAAATTAGTTTCTGGTGTATCCAGTAGCTGCTTGCACAGCATGACTAAAGAAAAACTCTGTGAGGAGTGGAGGCCGCAGATGAATGAGGCCAGAAATGGAAAACTTCCACTGGTTCCCGCAGAACAAACGCGCGCTGTTCGGCCTCGCTGGCGTTCGCGCCATCTCTGCGGCCCGGAGATGCACAGCGGCCCGCAGGTCCTCCTGCGCTGGGTCCTCCGGCCACCTGGACCTGGGAAAGTCCATCCGACACAAGGGTCTCTTTGTGCGTTGTCAGGTCGGGGCTGCTACCGGTTGGCAGGCGCAGGGCTGACCTCGAGGCAGGACCGCACTTGCACAAGACGGTATTGTTGCAATGTGGGGGTCCTGAGGCGTTTTCTGGCCAGGAGGGCGTTCTGAATGCCCGCAGGAGCTCAGCGCTGTGGGCAGGGCCGTGGATGGGGAAACCGTTTGATAGCAGAGCCTTTTCTGGAAATTCCCATGTGGTGAACAAGGATGTGCAGTGTAAGTTTGGTTTCATAGTAAAATTCCTTGAAGCAGGCTCCTCAGATCTTTCCCTTTACGAGACGGCCAAGTGCAACACTTCAGCGCTGGGCTTGAACTGCAGCAACGGAAAGCAAGAAGGGAGCTAATTTACATTTGTGCCTACGCCATGAATGTAAATGCATTATTAGCTATTTATGCTAAAGAGCGGCAACATAAAACATAAAGGTAGTTTTATTAACTACATCCTGCCCTCCGAAATCTGCTGTGCGTGGAGTTTCCAATCAGCAATTTCCCCCTTTCCATGCAGTATGGCGCTTACTCTGCCTAATTAACATATTTATTAACAAAGTATTGCCCCCTTTCCCACAATTTGCATTTTTTAACGCCTAACGCCAATGAAGTTAATAAGACAGTCCCACGCCTTTTGGCTTTTGTTATTCTCCTGCCCTGTGGCGTCAGCCTTTTTGCCTGCTCTTGCTTGCGTTCTCATTCTCCCCCGGGCAGGGCGTGGTTAGAAAAAAGGGGCATTCACCGAGAAGGTCAGCGCAGGCACCAGCTGGGCTGTGGACCACGTCTTGGCCGCCCCGGTTTTCAGAGGCGAGGGCAGCTGTGAGCCGGCTGTGCCCGGTCCCCTACGCCTTCTCCTCACAGGCAGGGCGATCTCCCTTCCCAGCCGCCCATCCTGGCGGCTTCAGAGCACAGAAACTATAGGGTAAGAAGTCACAGACGGAAGGAAGGACGCACCAGTTCTGGGGACATAAAAAATAAAACCTTAGTATGTCTGTACATATTTGTTGTAAAAAGTCTTTAGAGCGGAATTTCTCAGCTTTAATGATAATGAAATCAGATTTTTCCCCCAGTGTTTCCCACGACATTCCACTAACAGCCAGGGTGTTGACTGCTGCCCACAAAGGCCTGCTAGACCAGGAATTCGAAGATCTTTTGATTCAGATTATGTTTTGGATTTTTAAATGACGCCAGCTAACTGAAAGTACATGAAGATTTAAAATTTATCCTAAAATTAAAATTAAGTAAAATAAAATTAGTTTGGAGAACCTGGGTCTGGAATTTAGTGCGAGGCCTTAAAATGGTTGGCGTGATGCATAAGGGTCAGGGACTAATCATTTAGGGATTAGCCTTATTCTTTCACAAGTGGCTTTGCTTTAAATTCAACGCTTCAACAGCATTTCCAGCAGGACTTTCTGTTTCTTGAGTGCCTATGAATTATGCAGGAGCATGGTTTCACTGCGGCATATCCATGCGTGCCTGTATCATATTTTGATCTTGTCTTCTCTCCCATTATGCTCCTTTCCCCTCTGTACTCTCCCACTTCTCTGTCGGTTCCCTTTTTGCTGTCTTAACACCTCACGAACCTTGTAAAGGCCGGACAGCACACCTGTTGTTCCTGCCTGCTTTCTGCCTTTGAACCCTCTTATTGATTTTTTTTGGTACTCTCCACTTAGATCTTATTTCTTACTTATATAGGTAATGTTTCCTTGAAAATGGCTCAAAACACCACAAAAATGTACTGTAAATAACCCATCATTTAGAGATCTAACAGTTGAAAAGGGAGAGAGTAATATGGATGGAATATTAAAGAATCTTCTTGGTGGTAGCTGTGCTTTTCCTAAGGAACCTGTTTTCTCTCTCTTTGTTTTGAAGTGATAGTGTTTTTTGCAAGATTCTTTACACTGAAGATATCCAATATTTAGGTACTGTTTGAATAGTATAAGGAACATTTTTGCAGGTAGGTACAATGTGCAATTGTACAATCCTGGGCCACTGTATTAAAAGATGGTATTTACAGGATATTAAAATTTAAACAATTTGGAAATGACCAACAGCAGCTTTTAAAACAACACGTGGGCAATGATCTTTGTGATATGTGATTGTATGTGAAAGCCTGCCTTAAATATGGGAAGAAGTCATAAAATTTTGCTCCAGAATATGTACACAGGTTACCTCTGTGTGAGAGGTTTATGAATGATTTTTGAATTTTTTCCTCTTCACCTTATATCCTAATTTTTCTTTTTTTTAAAAAATTGAAATCTTTATTGGTACATTACATATGCACATCATGATTGCACTCCACAATGGGGATTTGTACCAGTATAAGACACAACTTAATTCTCATTTTTTCCCATAGCCCTACCCACCCTACCACCCCCCTATATACATAAAATTTGTTTCCTTCTTTTTTTGTTATAATCTCATTATTTTTCCCTCTTCACCCTATTTTGCTTTGAGTATTTTCTATTTCACAATATATAACATACAATTATAGAACTCATTTACATCTTTATTTTCTCATACCAGAGAAAAGATGTCATATTTACCTATCTGTGACCTATTTATTTCACTTATGAGGATGTCCTCAAGGTATGTCCATTTATCCTAATTTTTCTTTTAAGTGATAATAAATCTTTTATTTTAAAAGATATATTTTTATTTTTAATTAATATGTAGTAATTAGAAATCTTTATGTGATGTAGTGTGTCACTTAAATCCACATGGATAATATATAATGATCAGATCTGAGCAAGTGACCCACCCACCACCTCAAACATTTGGTTTATTATTTCTTTGTGTTGGGAATATTGAAAATCTTCTCTACCAGGTATTTTGAATCACTCAGTTAATTGTCGTCTGCCATACTTGCCATACTGTGCAGTAGAACATCAGAAGTTCTCCTCCTACCCAACAATACTGCTATATCCATCAGCACTGGCCTCTTCACCCACCCCATGCTCTTCTTAGATGCAGATAACCATTATTCTATTTTCTACTTCTTTGAGATCAGTGTTTTCACTTGTACATGTAAGTACAAATATGTAGGACTTGTCCTTGTGTCCCAGACTTATTTTACTAACATAGTGTCAATCAGTTCCATCCATGTTGCACATGAAAATATTTCATTTCATTCTTTTTATGGCTGAATAATATTCCATTTGGTATATATATATATATATATATATATATATATATATATATATATATATATACCAAATGTGTATGAGCCAGCCAGCAATTCCACTAGTGGGAATTTTATATATATATATAAATATATATAATTAAAAATATATAAAACTATATATATAATATATAAAAAACTATATATATAATATATATATATATATAAAACTATATATATATAAAATTAAACCCCTTAGCAGTTTTCCTGAGTGTCACGGGTAGCATGTCTGTTTATGTACTGACTATTCTGAGCATCACTTGGGCAGTTGTCATTTCAACCAGTCAGTTCTTGTCTGCACGGGATATACTTGTGTGCCTATTCATTTTATATTGAGTATTTTTTGCATACTTTTAAAATTTAGAACATTGTATTCATCTTTGATGTTTGTTTTAAGTTAAATCTAGTAAGTTCTTGTTATTTTCTTTTACTAATTTGTGTCTATTTTATTTTTGAAAAATAATCTATAATCTTGTGCCACAGTCTATAAAACTCTTATTATAAGTGCATTAGATGTAATTTTTATACTTCTCCAGAACTCAGTGATACAATAAAAAATGGACACATTTGGGACTGTGAGACTGACTAGCAAGGAAGTGCTCAGTTATTTGCAAAACAAGAAACTGAAAAAGGGAGAAATGTTAGCATATCAGAGGGAAAGAGTCTATGTTATGAAATGGAAAGTCAAGTAAGATGTCTCTTTATCGTTAACTATTCATTATACAGGAATGATAGAACTTGGAAGAAGAAACCCAATAGCTTTCAGTGATAAGAATAATTCTATGGGTGATGTTGACAGAGTTGACCAACTCCTGACAAAATATACTGTAATAAAAAAGTGAGAAAATTATAAAATATTTATGCACTCTCTAGACTGAATGGCATGGAACTCATTTGTTATTTATTCAAAACAAGATAGTTCAAAAAAGTCACTTACAGTTTAGATTAGGTATTATAAACCATATAATTGAAAATATGGGACAGCAAATTGCCAACCAGCACATCCATCATTGACGTCTTCACCATTCTGTTTAATGAGCAGATATTTTATTGAAATTATACCAACCACAGGAAAAAAGGAAAAACCAACATGATAGTGTATTTTGTTCAAAGAAAGACAATAATATGAAGATAATTCAGAAAGAGTCTAGATACAACTGTCCAGATTGGTATGTTGTGTTGTGTATTAAATGTTTTAAGATATGCCATATACAGAAAAAATTATTGAATGAATTTGATCAAATTGTTAGTTTTATATTTCCTGCCATGTTACCTTATAAAAATTAATGAAAAAATATACAATTAAGGATCATCCCATATTTAAATAATTGGACTGATAAGTGGGTAAAAGTCCGTTCACCCACTCACCCACACCTTGGTTGATTCCATGCCTCGGTGCCTGTGGCTCTTGCTTCCATAAACACTGTGCGCAGGCGCTCTTTGACAGACCGCTTTCCTTTCCGGATACATACCCAGTAGTGGAATTGCTGGCTCATACACTAATGATATTTTAGTTTTGTGATTAAAAAAAATCCCCTGTTTTCCATTGTACCAGGATGTGGTTGTACTAGGTCACATTCCCACCAGCAGTGTACAAGAAGTCCCCTTTCTCCACTTGCTATCTTTTGTCATTTTGACCTGAACCACTTGAGGTGAGACGACTGCTGTCTCATCAGCTTTGGTTTGCATTTACCTCTCTCCTTCTCTTTCCATAGCTTTAGCCTGGGCCGAGTAACGGCCCTCTGTGCAGACTGTCCCTGTAGCCATGCTGCCCCTTCATGACACCATCTCCACGAGACCCTCATCATAACTGAAACTCTCGTCAGGATGAAAGGAAGAGGACGGAAGCTAACCTGCGTAAAACAGGGCCCACAGAGCAGGGAGGCTCCCTTGGGCTCCCACTGTTTCTCAGTTCTGAGACAGGCTTTCGGGAAGACTTCCGAACCTCTGCAATGTGTGTGCACGGGTTCCATTACACTCCAGCACCCTTTTAAAAGGCCTGGTCTTTTATATTTTGAAATCAACTTAGATATGGTTTATTTAGTTTCCTGTTTAAGAGCTGTAGTATCTTCTCCAGTTGTTGGAAGATACTGTTCTGTGCTCCTATTGGGTGAAAGGACAGCTGAATTGTGCTCAGTCTACACATCTGCTCTTCTCCTGCCCGCTTTGTTTAAGACTGTGGGGTTGTGTCTGGTGGGGAAAGGCCCAGGGACAGTTCATCCAAGCTCACTGGAGTAGCACTTAGAGCCCAGTCCAGTGTGATTCTGTAGAGCTGTTCTGTTTCTCTTTAGATTTGTATTTGGCCAAGAGAGATTCCCAGACCATGGACTAGCTGTCTAGTTGTCTTGTTATAGCCTGGAATCCATAATAACATTGATAAGCAACATCCTACATTAATTTAGCACTTTCATTTCTGGCTAAAAATTAAGCCGGTTAATCCTAAGTATCAAGGAAAAGCAAAAAGGCCTTAAAGCAGATTTCTTAGCATGGGATTAGTTCATAGGCGCCTCAGGGTCTCACTAGTCTTTAATAGGGCTGTGAACCTCTTAAAATAGAACATAAAAATTCAAGTGGTTTTGTATATATGTCTTGGATACAGGTTTTGGGATGCCTATCAGATTCTCAAGGTGATTTGTGGCCTTAAATAGGTTAATGACTGTTCCTGATTTTGGGTTTTAGAATTATTTGCTGCATGTGGTTAGGAAAGGCGTCTCTTGGTTTTTACAGTCTGTGTTCTCACCATGAAGAACCTTTTAATTTTAGACAATATGAAATAATAATGCATGGATCATGGTCCTTATTTAAGAGATATGTTTGGCTACCGAAGTATTCTATTTCAGTCTTGACTTGTAAATTATCATCAGAGGAAAAACCTGAGCCTCATTGAAATTCACTTCCAAACTGACCATATTTTGGTTATTGATTTAAGTTATATCCATTCATTTAAGATATATATTGAGATTACCCAGAATAGGCTCCCCCAGAGCCAAGCGCACAGGGGCTGCGACAGAATCAGCAGGAAGACAGGTGTTTCCTAGGCTCAGCCTGCCCAGCTGCTGGTAGAAGTGGGCAATGCTAGTGAAGCTGAGAGGACCTCCAGCTCTTGGGGGCTGGAGAGGCAGCCACAGCACCATAATGCCACTGATCTGTTGGCCCAGGGATATGGGTGAATCCTTACTCCGGTGTCCTAGAAAAGGCGAGCAGTGACTACTCATCCTTTTATTCTCTGTAAAATAATAGACTCTGGGGCTTCTCTGAGGAGAGAGAGACACATGGCGCTACATAAATTTCATTACTCTTATTTCCATCACTCCAATTTTAATTTGATTTAAAAATTTTATTGTTTCTAATTGTAGCAGTTATGAATGTTGATGTTATTTTCTGCCATTTCTAATTTCTATAAAGAACACAGATCTTTGCTTCTTAATAATTGAAAATGATTCCTGCTTAATGGATTCATGCATTTATATGGAATTTGAATCTTTGGCATTGACATTAAGGGTTAGTACATATTATCAGCTCCTTTTAAAATTATATTGTTTTCTAAACCCCATAAAGTCTAATCGATCTGATCTAATAGTCTGATGTTTTTCACTGTGGAGGAAAATTAGTTTGGAATGCAAAAAAAAAAGCAAAATAAACATTTTATGTGTAAAAATAAGAACAATGCAAAGGATATTTTCTGTTGGCTTTTAGTAACGATTCCTACATTTTACTTTGTGCAGTAATTCTAGGTGAGGATCTCTACAGAGAATGGATAAAACATGAGTCCCATTTTGTACCAGGCACATTTCAGGGTCCTAATGAGTTAAAATGTTCTCAACCCATCCTTACTAAGTAGACTGTTATATTAGGAAGACTTGAATAAATACTCAGGACAGGCCTCTGTGCTCTGTTTGTGTTGTGGTCACTGTACGCGTAAGCTAATTCTAAATATTAAAACTCTAATTGTAAAAGACCACTTCCCTGAGAGGCTGGCCATCTGGGAAAGGTGGAAGGGTGAGGAGGACCTCTGGGGTGAGTCATGGGCCTGTGTGTGGGTGGATGGAGCGACACTGACAGGCTCATGGAGGACCATTTCTTGGGGACTCTGTATCCTAGGGTGAATCTCAAATTGGGTTGGTTTCTTGGATGGCTTTTTAGAAGATGGTGCTGTGATGGAGTGCTTCAAGAGACAGCCCTCAAAATTCGGGAAATAAAAATAAATGTGATCCAAGGCGCAGAAGGCAGGAGATGTACCCCGAATAATGTGAGGGTACTGATACTAAGTGGTCCAAGTGCAGGAACAATTACTGGAGAAGAGGAGATCTGAGATTCAGTAAACAGCTCTCAGACTTTTTCACAGGCTCTCGGGATCATATTCATTTCTGACTCTTATCCTGTGTCTTTTCACTGCTTGTTTTCTTGAACATCTTAGTTTTTTAGTAAACGCTGCTTGAGTCAACTTGCTTATCTAAGCTCCACTAAGGGAAAATAGGAGAGGGTGTAGGTTGTGTACTTGGGCTCAGGAAAGGACACAGCAGGAGTCCTGGGCTGTTAGCAGGGATCAGTGTGGCCACAATTCAAGGGAAAGGCAGTATGATATTTCTTGTTTGAGCTGGGAGTCTTGCTATGTTGTACAAGCTGGCCTTGAACTCCTGGGCTCAACTGATTCTCCTGACTCAGCCTCCTGGGGGAGCTAGAACTACAGGTGCACACTGCAGGGCCTGGTTCAGTCCTGGGTTTTGCTAAAGGGTTTGAGGCCCTGTGCTATCACTTTATGACTGCATGACCTTGGGCAAAAATCACTCAAACAAATGGCACCTTAGTTTTCTCATGTGTACTGTATTAATACCTGCCTGGTGAAACAGACACTACATGAACGAAGGTAGTACAGTCCTTCCTGAGGTAGGTCCTGTGTTGGTATTGATGTTGCTGTGACTCCCATTTGAATGAGTCTTTATTTTGGTATTTTAAATGTTATCCATAGTGGGGATGGGACAGATGCTTTACTGAGATTTAAATGGCATTTTCCCTTCTATTCTCCCACTCTGCTCTTTCATTTCCAAGAGGAGGCCGAGTCCTTTGAGGCCAAGTCCTTTGTGTGTTCCTTTGTCTCAGGGAAGGTTCTATGAACCACTCTTTTTGCATGGTTAGAAAATTCTGTTAGGAGAGTCATGGAGAAGTAGGGGTGGGAGAAAAGATGCCTGGCAGCAGCTCCGTTAAGAAAAACAGTAGACCTTGGGGCTGGGGATTTAGCTCAGTGGTTCTGCTGCCTGTCTT
>PVIR01013258.1:0-42672 GCA_004026965.1 Petromus typicus
AAAAAAAAAAAAAAAAAGTGAGTATCTTTAAGACTGAAAGAAAAATTGCAAGATGGATCATTATATCCACATAACACATTAATTCTAGTAGAAAATGGAATCTATTTTATTTCAAAATAATCAACAGTTATTCAGTGTGAGCAATTCTGTGGTAGGGGTTAGGCACCAAAGTTGAGATGGCAAGTTTAAACAACTGAGGACCTGGAATATTTCTCACAATTGATATGGCTTTTTAGTGAAGCAATTTTCAAGGCAAAATTTTGGTGCATTATAGGAATAAATAGAATATCAGCTGATGTGAAAGTATATCATAGACTTACATAAAATCAACCAGAGCATATTGTCATTCAACACAACATATGAAGGCTATTGTTTTGCATATTTTACTCCTGTAGAAATTAACACTGAACAAATAATATATGTTCAATTCCTAATATCTTTAACTGTACAAATTAGACCAAAAGCTCATTAAACAGACCAAAGTGTGAATCTCAGCAAGAGTTGGAATAACACTTTTTAGAAGATTACCATTTAATTTTTTCTTTCATACTTCTTTGAAACAACTATAAAAATATTGTTTTAATAGAGGTGCTTCAGAAGCCCAATACCATGACAACAATATTCAAAAAAAAATAAGTGAAAATCTTTGAGTAGTTATTAGACTCATTTTACATAAATTGTAAAAGGACTGAAATACATCATCTCTAAGACCCAATTTGGGTAATTTTTTAATTCCAAAAAAATTCATTTATACATCACACAAGCAAAAGCTTTCTAAATATCTTATTATTGCTCAAACTGTAAAACATTATTTTAAAATGGCTGAAGGTTCAGGACAGAAAATTACTAATTCTCTCACAATTTGGACTATTATGACTTAAGATTTTAGTTATCCTCAGAGATTGCCGAACATCATGGAAACTGAAGTCCTACTAAGATTTATACTGATCACAGATGTCCTCTTTTTTTTTCTAAATAGCTGCCTGTGTATTTCTGACAAATACTACTCTTTATAATATACTTACCAACCAGAATTGGACATTCTGATTAGCTCAAGCTTTCTAAAGCTCAAATCATTGCCAATAACTTCTCATGTATTTAAGATTATGATATCTGAAGAGAATGCAAACCTCCATTAGTCCAGTAAGAGAGATTTTGGTAAACATACAAATAACTGAAAAAATTCAATTGATGTCCAGTCTTTAAGGAGATAAATGGAAAGAGACAAAAGGTGCTCTGTCTTAGGCAAGGTTTGGATCACTAGCAGTAAGGGCCGAAATAATTTTGCCGCATTTTGTGCTTGCACTTCAGTAGTTAATCTCCTTTGTTCTGCACACATCAGTACACCTTCCTGCACAGAGTAATGCTCATACAGTGTGTGTGGTTTTAGGCTACAGACCATGCAACCCAGCTGAGAGGGATCAGATGACTACAGTTTATGCTTAGACAAGTGCAACCATAAATTGTATCTCCTTAGGTCATCTCTGGATGTCCACTGTTGCCCAAAACATTTCTCAAGGTGTAGTGTTCCTTCAAACTGTTCAAAATTATTTAAGGCTTTTCATTTGAATTCTCTTAAGGCAGGAGAGAAAAACCAGGGGTTAATGTATCACTCTGAGGACTGGGATCCAATTTATAACTCTGAAGTTTACTGGAGACGTGAAGAGGCAACAGTCTCACCTCACTAGCTACTGAGCAAAAGCTTCTTCCCTATTTTTTTTTTCAGAAACAAACATTATATTGCAATCATGTTTAGCCCAGCTGGGGATGCCTAATGTAGCTTGAAATAAGTTTTGTTATGATGAAGTAGCGAATCTGAGTCTCAGTGCCTGGTCTTGCTGGGCAATGGGTGTTTACAGACCTAGTGCCATTGTGGAGAAGGAATTTGAAATAAAGGCCTGCACTGTAAGCTATTCTAAATCCTGCTCCAGCTGCAACCCCAGGGTTTGGATTTCGTTTCTTTGTGGCTCTCTTTCTGCCTTGCCTCTCCTTTTCCTCAGTATCGCGAAGTTGAGCTTCTTTGGTTTCCATAGCGACACCCTCAGGGACGTTTTCTCCTTGCTCCTTGGCTTACTATTGTGGATTTCTGGTCTTACTATGCATCATAAACCCATTTTCTGCTGAATATCACCAAAAGGTATTAGGGGATCTATTTGAAGAATCAGTTTGTCAGTCTTCTCAATTTCCCAAACAGGATAAAGCTTGAGCTTCTAAAATGTAGCAATTCTTTCAACAGCATAAGAATGAATCCTTAAGGTCATCCAGTCCCAGAGTTTCCAAATGTATGATTTAAAAAAGGATATTTAACCAGCTCGTTATATCCACAGCAGAGCAGTGAGAAAATATGATCTATGGTGATGAGCAACATTTTTTGATTAGTGATTACTGATGAGCTTATGATAAAATTTAAAGTACTTTTTAAAAAGATACCATTAATAAATTTAAGTAAAAATAAATACAATAAAGTACTATTGCATTGCATGAGGTACTGTGGAGATGGCCCACCGTAGTCTGGAGTTGAAATTTAACAGTCCAGGGCTCTGCTAATGTGTTTAATTCAAAAGCTGTGAGATTTGGGGCAAATTAATTATCTCCCTACTTATATATTTTCTCAGTACTAGTAAAATATGTTCTGAGTGCATCGTATAATCCATAGGTATCTTTATTTTTTTATATGGTAGCTTTTCTTTTCATTTTTTTAACCTCAAGATCAAACTCTGGACCTTCTGCTTTTGAGGCCAGTGCCACAACCACTGAGCTAAATTCCATGTAAATATTTTTGTTATAGTTTAAATAATAAAACTAAGCCACAAAGGGCCCTAGTGATCTGTCTAGGATCACACTACTCATGGAGCATTTGAACCTGTTAATCAGTTTTTAAATAAGTTCACTGATGGACTGTAGGACAGTGTGTGACTCTGGAAAGGATGAACTCACATGTATAGAAAATGGTGCTATAGAACTTGTCCACAGTCACAACTCAAGGTCACTTTGGTGAAGAATAATGTTGTCCCTTTGTGGGAATCTGTCACCAAATAAGTGATAACATTCCATCCTACCTTTGCCTTGGTTTCTGTTTATTATTAATTTAAATCTTTATTGGTACATTATGTATACACATCATCGTTACATTCAACATTGAGAGTTTGTACCAAAATATGACATGACTGTAACCAAAGCAAAGATGAAATGTCCATGACTGACACTGCATTTTATGTACATTCACTCTTATATTTATTTTAGGAAATTATTGCCTAACTACATTTTTTAGATATGTATAGGCAAATATTAGAAATCATTTTCAAGTAATGGTGCTCCAAGACACCTTTTCAAAGTGATTAGCATTTTCTGATGCAGAGCTTTAGACTAAAATCTATTTTGTACAGAGAAGCTATAGTTTTACAATTTATTAAACTTTCCCTTTCTGGATGCTATGCAATAAAAAATTTAAAGATACCATGACATAGAAACACCTCATGGATTACATAAGCCTTTCTTATTTGGTGTAGAGTTGATAAACACGCAGAAATCATGGCTTGCATTCAGAGTTTTGTGGCTTCTGCAATCTACTGAATAGTTCTGAGCCTTTCATCAGGTATTTTTCACTTGGCAACAGAAAGTGACTGAAAAATTTTGCTTTTTCCCTCAAAGCTAAGGGAGGAATGGGGAGAATCAAGGTGATGAAAAGGAAGAGGCTTCTGTTTTTCATGGGAAGGAAATTGTCCTGGCTTTGGAAACTCAAGGGCTGTTGTCAGTCTCTTGTTTTCCTGAAACATGAAGGATAACTTGACTTCATTATGAGGAAATGTGCACACAATTTTTAGGTATTCGTATTGACCATTTTCGAAATGGACACCTTACTATGAGTAATACAACTTGATTATGGCAGAGATTTTCTACTAATAACAATAGTTCTTTTGTTGCTAATGTTAATAACAGTAAGAAAAAACTCTTTAAATATTTCCATGCATTGAAATAAAATAACAATATAGTCATTCGTATAAACATTTTAATATCTAGTTTTTAGTTAAACTCCATATGTTCTATAAGTAAATTTGAAATATCCCTGAAGAATTTCTTTTTCCTGAAAGAGATTTCACTTGTTTTAAACACTGTAGTGTACATTTGGCATTCTTACAGCTCTTACTAACAGAATTCTAGTGTAGCTCAGAATAAAATTATTACTGTTATAAATATGAAACAAAGGAACTACAGAAACTTCATATGTTACAGTTATTCTAATTTGTTAGACCTTCTCTAAGAAAATCCCATAAAAAGACAGTTTATGTGCATGAGAAATCGATTGCTTATAGATCAAATACAATACTAGATGTCTGGCAAGACCTACCTCACTGGCCACTTCCCTTCCAACATATACACTCGCAGTAGAAAAAACAATGAAATTCTTTCAGGGACCCTTTCCTAAGGCTGCTGATCCTTTTTGTGAGATCTGTGGTTTTGTGGCTTAATCACCCCTCAAGGCTGTGATATCAGCTTGTGAGAAACAATTGCAATGTGTGAAGTTTAGGGCAAAGACAAATAGTGGCATTGCAAAATATGCACTTGGCTTTCATTCCATTTCCTGGCACACAACTTCTAAAATCCCTTGTATCTTTTTTTTAAAATTATCTTTATTGGTACATTAAATATACACATCATGATTGCACTCCATAATGGGGATTTGTACCAGTATAAGACACAACCTAATTCTCATTTTTTCCCATAGCCCCACCCACCCTACCAACCCCCCATATATATAAAATTTGTTTCCTTACTTTTTTGTTACAATCTCAACATTGTCCCCTTTCACCTTATTTTACATTGAGCATTTTCTATTTCACAATGTATAACATACAATGCTAGGACTCATTTACATCTTCATTTTCTCATACCAGAGAAAAGATGCGATATGTATCTTTAAAGTGATATATACACGTGGTTTTTAGGTAGCTTCAGACTATGGTGATCATCAAAAAAAAACCAAGACAGAGATAGGAGGTTGGGATTTTTAACCTCACTATGCAAACTCCAGTTTGGGGGAGAAGGTGTGAGGGTTAGAATGATCAGCAGGGTGGAATTTAATCATTGTTTAATCATTGTTTCCTTTGTAATGAACCCATAGAGCCCTGAAAAGCTAGGGTTCAGACAGCTTCTGGGTAGGGAGTACTGTAGCGTCTTGAAGTATTTTCCTCCTAGGAAGGAGATGGCAGTTCTAAGCTTCCTCAGCTGTAGACCCTCCCTGCAACTCTTCATTCACCTTCTGCCATATCTTTTGTATCGGCTTCAGCAAATTGGATTAACTGATCTTTCAATGGGCTATGCAAGATATCCCCCAATGAAAGAGTCCTTGCTATCTCTTTATACATAAAATTTTAAAAAAGCTTTTTAAAATGCCATTAAATACCAGTGAAGTTCTTCCTAGCACATTAAACAAACTCAAAGAGGCATTCTAACACACAAGAATTAAAAGACTCATATCACAGTGACATATGTGCATCCATGTTTATAGCAGCCCAATTTGTGATTGCTACATCTTGGAAACAGCCCAAGTGTCCATCAACTGGAGACTGGATAAAAAAGCTGTGGTTCTTCTACAGAATGGAGTATTACTCTGCCATAAAAAATGATAAGTTCGAATCACTTATATTTAAATGGACATACCTTTAGGATATCCTCATAAGTAAAATAAATAGGGTACAGATAGGTACATATCGCATCTTTTCTCTGGTGTGAGAAAATAAAGATGTAAATGAGTCCTAGCATTGTATGTTATATATTGTGAAATAGAAAATGCTCAAAGTAAAATAGGGTGAAGGGGGAAAAATAATGATATTATAACAAAAAAGAAAGGAAATAAATTTTATGTATATAGGGGGTGGTAGGGTGGGTAGGGCTATGGGAAAATAATGAGAATTAAGTTGTGTCTTATACTGGTACAAATCCCTATTATGGAGTACAATCATGATGCGTATAGGTAGTGTACCAATAAAGATTAAAAAAAAAAAAGAGTTCTATAGCCTGGGACTAGCAGTTGGCATCTGAATTGGGGACAGTACCATGGGATAGGGACCTAAAACTATGGGATCTGTTTCTGTCCCCAGGAGGTAAAGTCAAACTGAAAGATGGTCCACTGTCTCATTGTAGAATGCTAAAGTACTCTCTTAATGTGTGGGTAAAAATGCATGCATCATGCCACAGATGTGTTCCATGTTATGCGAGCTTAGTCAGAAGCTGTTCTTGTGAAAGTCACAAGGATGAACAACTAGTCCTCTCCGGGTATTGACTATACAGTATTCAGTTTTGGTCAGCTAAGTCTACTAAGTCTGCTGAAAACAACTTGACTTGTAATATTTTCAATTTAAAGTGAAATGAGTTTATTGGTGTTTGATCCTATTGTGAAAGTGCATCAGTACTCTAGAATGCCTGGATCACAGCAATGACTAAGTCCTAGTCCTATAGTTATAACTGAAGATACCATGATAGGAGTTGAACAACTTTATTACAAAGCTACAGCAGCATGCACTGAACAAGCAAGCACTGAATTTTGCACGCTCTTTGTGTTAATTACACCAGCACTCTGTCCATCATTCATTGAGTCTGTCTGCTTTGCTGTTTTGCAATGTTTTGGCACAGGATCTACCCATCTATTCTTCCCAGGGCATAGTTTTTATTTTTATCTGCTCTTTTCATCAATCAGTAACTGTCACCACCTCACCCTTTAGTGCCTTACCAGTATTTCTCACCAGAACAATCTCCTCTCACCTTCTCTTTCACTACCAGAAACTCAAGGAGCCTGTGTAGAGGCTGCTGTCTGCTTTCACTTTAGAACACAGAAGACACTAATAGTTTTTATGCTTTTGTCTTACTAACACTGGAAATTAGTAGCAGCTATTCACTCCATGATTTATTTTCCAGAGCAAAGAAGTACATAAGTGAAATGAATGAAGTTTTGACATATAAGCAAATAATACTTTCGTCACATTCTTTTTTACTCATATAAAATACAGCAGTGTTATATTTTAAATGTATAATATGGCATTATCAAGAGAATAATAAAGATGAGACTAAATTTCTTTGACATGAAAGACATAAATTTAAATCACATGAAATGTGTTTTTGTGGTTGCAATTTATGCACTTATAATTCCCTCTGAATGAATAAATCAATCAAGGCAATATTCCAAGATTAAAATATCAATGTTTTAGCATACATATCATTTTCTTCTCATTATGTCACAGTCTAGTGACTCTAGAAATAATGAGATGCCTAGCTCTTTCAGTACGATAGTCAAATTTCAGGGTCTTAATATTAAAAACTGAAATGTTTCACAGTCTCATGGAAAACACAGAAAGACAGCAACAATTTAGTGTAAGATGTGTATGATGCTGTATTTATTGAAGAATGTCAGTTGTGTTTCTAAAATAATGCCCTGTAATCTTAGTTATAACCCATTAAATAGACTTTAAAAATGAATGAACCTGTGTATACACTGACCCTTGACTTACAAACTCAGTTCATTCATTCATGAGGCTTGGTTGTCACTTGAGTCTACCAACTGAAGGCTCAGGCTCATCTAATCAGCCTTCAAAGTCTCTCCTGTATACAGGCAAATCACAGAGTCCTTAGGGAGACATTGGTCCAGTCCTTAGGGAGAAATTTCTCAGTTAAACTTACATAGGAAAGGATGCTGTGATTTTCCTTCCAGAACTCTCTGGGTTAAACTTGTGACTGAGACCATCAAAAAGCACACATGGCCAGCATTAGGGTCACTCAAGACTTAGGTCATAAGGTAAAGCTAAAATTCCATTTGAAACCCAACTGTTCGCCTGTCAGACTGAAGGCAACTCTGGAATCCACTGTAGAAGAAGAGAGCTAGGAGATTAGGTAGGGCAAACTAGTTGATCAACTGGGCGTGATCTGTCAATCATGGAGACCTCAGGTTCAGAAAACAGTTCCCAAACCCAACACCAGGGATCACTCAGAAAATATCACCTTCAATCCTTCATTTATATCTTCCAGGAAACCTAGACTTTTAACATGAACAGGAGATTTAAAAGACCCCCACCAGTGGCCCTGTGGGCACTGTGGATTTTCTCAGTAGTCTGGTTTCTTTCTGACATGCCTCTTTTCAGCCTCAATCAATGTCAATTCTCACTACCATTGTCATGTTCCAAGTCCAGTTAATTCTTTATTCAGGACACTAACAACCTAGAAAGGATCGCTAAGAGATCCCAGAAGCCAGTTATAGAATCTTGCATTCTGAATGATACAAGATGTTGGTCTAGATGCATGATGAATGTGTGTGTCTGGATTACTGTTTGGTAATACTTGCCATTTATCAAACTACATTTTCTTTATGCTTAAATGTGAAAAAAATGTACCAAAAGTTCAAGGTGATAACAAAAGTGCTTTATAGGATTAAGTAGAAAGAGAAAATTAAATCTTCATAAGATACATAATGAAAGTTGAGAAGGGAGAAGCTCACTAATGGTATGGAAGGGTCAACACAGAGAGTAACCAAGTACTTACCCCTCTCTATTTGAGAGAAACTTTTTGAGATCAAAAATTTCATCTGGAGAAAAATAAAGTCAAAACAAATTTTTTTGAAGTATGAGATGTAGAATGATGTTGAATACCAAGAAAGTGTAAATTATGAATTTTTTCTTCCATTATCATGTGCCATATATCTCTTAAATATTTTTCTTTATTTTTCATTTCTATCTTCCCACAACCCCCGTCTTCCTTCCCTTTCCTATCTCCACTTCATTCTGTATATATTCTATTAAACTGTGTTACATTTCATTGAAAATCCTTTGTGTCCAACTGAGGCAAAAGAGAAAAGAATAAAGATGTGAAAGAGAGAAGGAAATTCATGATTTTAAACCACACTTTCAAGAGAAACAGTATCCCAAGGCTCAAAAGTAGCTCAAGTCTTTTTCCCATCAGAAAACACTCCAAAAGAATTCCACAGGGAATTAAAGAAGCAATAAACCTATAAATTGGGCACTGATTCATTGCTTTTCACTTGTAAGTTGTGTTTCTTCCCATAGAGTTCCATCCTCAAGAAAGCACACTATTAAACTAACATATACTGCATTTCAAAATTGTGTGCATTGTTATAGATGCTGAATTTTGCTTTCATTTACAGTTCATTTTCTTTAAACACACTTCAATAATACAAGACTTCATGATTACTTTAATATTCCACAAACTTGTTGGTTCAATATTTGTCTCTCTATATACAATGCTAGAAAAAAAAATAAGCCTCTGATTATTCTGATAAACACTATTGAAATAGTCCTTCTAAATAAGTACATTTTAATATTAAAAATAAAATGTATAATCACTTTTCTACAATTCAGTTTTTACCTCCCGCGTGGATGTATCAGTGTATAGTTTAACAATGTATTTTTCAAATTGTTTTAAATCAAATCTTTAAAGTTAATAGGTCCAAAATTTCACTTTATGTGAATTTAAGCTTAAAATGTCTGAGTGATTGTAAATTTAAATGACACAGAAATTGAAGGGAGTTCTTTATAAAGGAGCTTTCCTTCAGAGAGGTTACAACAAGACAGAAAAGGCCAGAACTGAGTCTGAATTCAGCTCTACCAACACAAACTGCAGGAGAGTTAGTAGAATTTGTGGGGAGGAGGGCCATAAGAACATTTATACTTTATTCTTGTTCATATTCAAAGGAAAAGCAACTTCTCCTTCACAAACCTACCTGAAAAGAGGCAGTTTTGCAAGTAGGGTCAAGGCAAAGTTAGTTTTTTCACCAGCAGAGATGAGTTGTCAGAGCCAGTACATTTGTTTGAAAGAAAATCTTTGTTAAAAACAGGCAAAAGATTTTTAAAATATTTAAATATTTAAAATAA
This sequence comes from Petromus typicus, assembly GCA_004026965.1. NCBI lineage: Eukaryota > Metazoa > Chordata > Mammalia > Rodentia > Petromuridae > Petromus > Petromus typicus. The sequence goes on from PVIR01013258.1 coordinate 9,876, forward strand.
TTAAAATTTTTGGAGAGAAAGAATTTGTAATTAAATGTCTATCAAATCTTTTCTTTCCTTCTTTTATTTTACCCTACTCCCCCTTTTCTTTTTCTTTCTGAACATTTTCTTCTTATTTCCTATCATAAATTATTATTTTTAATTGATTTTATTGGTGCATTTTATATGCACATCGTGCTCACACTTGACATCAAGAATTTGCACCAGTGTATCATAAATTATTTTAAAGCATGAGAATTTGTTTTTAAACTGTTTGAATGAGAAATTAAAAATCTAGATATTATAATATACAGGTAACTTCATTCTTTAAAATTAGTACATTTTGTAGTGTTTTCCAGGGGGAAAAATATTTTGTAAATTCCAGCATAAGTTCAAGTGGTCAATGCTAAATCCAAGGTGATGTATCTGTAATATAAAACCAGGTTTTAGCTTTAAAAACATTCAACTCTTCATTTGATATTAATTACTCCATTTTGCTCAATACCAAGTCATGATAACATCCAATTATTAAAATGGAAGGAGCTAGATACAATGACACATGCCTGTAATTCCAGTGGTTGGGAGTCCACGGCATGAAGATAGCCTAGAGTTCAAAGCCAGCCTTGGCAACATAATGAGTTCAAGGCGAGCTTGAACTTCATAGTGAGACTACGTCTCATTAAAAAAAAAAAAAAAAAGTAAAATAAAAAAAAATGGAAGAACCCAAAGATCCCTTTATCTCCTTCATTACTGCAAACATTAACTTCCTCCCTGCCCTCCCCCACAGTGCATGCCTGTCATTTTCAAGCTGCTTAGAAACTCAGTTTATTTTCTTCATGAAATTATTCTTCACCGAGAGCTTCTTTGAGGTACATATGAGGTCGTGTATGAGCCAACAGGAGAATATTTAATTGGCTTTTAAGGCTTGCAATAAACAACTTTTAAAATATTTCAAATCTTAAGGAAAAATTTCTAAGAGAGAAGAACTTTCAGATTTAAAACTGATATTTTGCTTCGATGAAAACATTTTAAGCATTACCTTGCAAATAAAATATTCACTTTATTCGTGAAGAAAGCATTGCTTTTTTTTTTTTTTTCAGGTGGTAATTAAGCAACTGTCAGAAATGCTAAAAAATGCAGTCGAACGTAGAGAACAAGGATTTGCTATTTGACTACATGTACCTTGGGCATTATTTTACCTAGACTTTCTCCAGTTATGAATGCATTTTTTGTGTGTTCTTTATATCAGGACCTCACTCTGGATGTTACAGTGGGGACATTCTTGTTTTCATGCAGGAACATGTTGAATCTTAAAGCAAGCTATGCTGACGATGCTTTCAGTAGATCCTGTCTCAATCCATGTAATTCTACTCCCTTTCCTTGCTTCCGAATTGTGGAACCACCTCTGATATGCTTTTATATAGTGCATACACACACACACACACACACACACACACACACACACAAACAAACACAAACACACATAGATACCATATTTTTCTGTATTCCTCAGGGCTCAGTTCTAAATTCTGTGTTTCAATTTTGTATTTTTGTTTTCATACCAGGGATCAAACTCAGAGCCTTCTGCTTGCGAGCTGAAAAGCTGTCCCTGTTCAGCTGTCTTTAGTTCAAGTCTGTTTCGGGATTTCTGTAGTGTCTCACTAATCTTCACAGCAATATTATCACATACACTGACTCCCTAGATTACATAACTTTACACTAACTTTTGAAATTGGTAGTGTGTCCAAATTCTCTAAAATTGTTCCTCAACACTATGCTGGTTATTTTAGATTTTCATATAAAATTTAGACTCAAGTGGCACATATATTTAAAATGTCTTGTGTTTTAATATGAATTGTACTGAAACTACACGCTAAATTGGATGCTTTGGCATTTTAACATTATTCATTCTTTTAATTCACAGAGAAACATTTCCATTTATTTAAGTTTTCCTTGATAATTTTCTTCATGTTTTGCAAATCTGCTTTTGCCTACAGATCTCATATGGATTTTGTTTGATGAATACCTAACAATTTCATTTTTGCTATTATAAATTGTAGTGTTTGATAACTACATTGTTTTCAACACAGTCTAGCCATCTGTGAAGAAAGACATTTTTACTACGTTTTCCAAATCTCTACATACTTAAACATTTTTTTAAAAATTCTAATCTTTATTGGTACACCATGAGTATACATCATCATCGCATTCAACTTTCCGAGTTTGACGTTTTGTTTTATAGAAGGAAGTTTCATTATGCCTGACGTTTTTGTATTTTTGAATACAGATTGTTTACATTTTGCTAAATCTGTTTTAATGAGGCAAGGAGAAAACTCTAAATAAATTTTGCCTATTTATGATGCATGGAGTATGTTAGATGAGGTTTTTCAGACATCAGGTAGGTATGCAAGTAGGGAATTTGGAATATTCAGTCATTCCTACAGAAGATCCACTGTGATGTTTTTTGTTTGTATGGTGTTCATTGCGTTAGGAATCAAATCAAAGAGCTCATACATTCCAGCCAAGATCTGTCCCATTGAGCCACAACCCAGATCACTTCTACTTTTACTGATATACTGAAATAAGATTCAAGGAATCATGAAAATTGCCTGAGGGTTCTTGCACTTAACCCTTATTATCTTTCTCTTTATAAGTGCCATTTAAAATTGCACTATACAAATAAAAGAGTACTATTTTACTACACAAATGTACTGTTAAAATAAAATTGTTTTTTAATCTCATATTTGGGCACTAAAAATTATCTAATTTTTTTTTCACATTTGTAAGTCTCATATAGCATACGTTGCTTTTTGCTTCAATGAGTATTTGTTTGATTAAGGGGATTATTAAAAAATAGAAAGACAGGGCCAGGGATTTAGCTCAGTGGTTCCGGTTCCTGTCTTCCAGGCGCAAGGACCTGGGTTCGATCCCCGGTAACCACATACCATACTGGGTGTGGAGACTCACACCCAGCAGCAACAAGTACCACAGACCACAGTGCCGGGTGTGGTGGCTCACACTTGTAATCCCAGCACTCGGGAGGCAGAGGCAGGAGGACTGCTGTGATGTGAGTCTGAGGTTGAGCTCAGGGCCAGCCTGAACCACAAAGCGAGACCCTGTCTCAAAAAACCAAAAAAAAAAAAAAAAAAAAAGAAAGACATAGTTATGCTCTTATGTCTACCTTCTATTGTTAAATTATGTTATTTTCAAGGAAATGGTTTACAACAACTTGCATACATTTTTACATTATGTATTGAGAGAGAAAAACAAGGAAAAGTAATTACTATCTTCTTACCCTCTTCATGATGAAATAATATAGCTATTTGTTCATATTTTTGAGAGATGAAATAAATGTAGGAGTGAGAATAAATATTAAATACTTTTTTTGTTATACTTTCTTTGTGATCTAGGTTTATCCAGAAATGTAGGTCGTGAAATATTTAAGATTCGAAGTTTAGAAAGTTTTTATTTAATCCGCCACTGTTTTAAGCATTGACAAAGTATTGAAGCCATTTGAAAGAAACTGTATCTAATGCACTACATCTTTACTATAAAAATCTCATTTGTGTTCACTTAATATGCTCAACTTGTCATTATGTTATTAGGCTGCCCTTAATAACTATGAAAAGTCATTTTTTAAAACCGATTTCTTTTTAACTATTTTCTTGTCCTTGGATTAAATGCTCTTTTAACATCTTTTTAACTTAAATGCCTTTTATCTATATTATACATATAAAAATAAGAATTTATAAAAATGCCTCTGCAAACATTTCTCTGTCACACTCTTAGTCCCCCCCTGTTTGATACTCTTCTGCCAGATGTTGTTCTTTAAAACTAAATTTCAGGGCTGAGGAGTTAGCTCAGTGGTTCCGGCGCCTGTCTTGCAAGTGCAAGAACCCGGGTTCAATCCCAGGTAACCACATACCATACTGGGTGTGGAGACTCATGCCCAGCAGCAACCAATACCACATACCACAGTGCCGGGCGTGGTGGCTCATGCCTGTCATCCCAGCACTCGGGAGGCAGAGGCAGGAGGATTGCTGTGATGTGAGTTTGAGGCTGAGCTCAGGGCCAGTCTGAATCACAAAGTGAGACCCTGTCTCAAAAAATTAAAAAAAAAATTTAAAAAAAGCAAACACCTGAATTCCAAAGGTTGGGGAATTCCAAAGGTTCAGTGGTTCTGGCATCTATCTGGCAAGCTCAAGGTCCTGCATTCAATCCCCCATAACCACACACTGCAGTGCCAGGTGTGGAGTCTGACACCTGTAATCCCAACACTCAGAAGTCAGAGGCAGAGACAGGAGGATTGCTAAGAGCTCAAGGCCAGCCTGAGCTACATAGTAAGACCCAGTCTCAAAAAAAAACTAAAACAGAAACAAACAAAAAAATTGAATTTCAATCAAAAAGTAAATAAGTAACTGAATTCCAGTTTCAGCTTACTATTTTAGATAGCATACTCTCCTTGTGCATATGCCTTGCTTGTTTTTATAAGTTAGTGAAACTTGAAATTGTACCAGAATTGTTCCACGTTTCCCATATCAACTCTATGAACCTTTCTCTTGTCATGTTCTAATTTTCATTCTTGAGGTAAAGGTAGCATTTGAATGCTTGCAGATATTACTGGTCTACTTCTTCGGCTTTTCTCTTAAGGATAGCTGCAGTCTTTGTATCCTCATAATTATGGAATCATACTGAAATTTACACATTTAGAAAACAAATACTATTGCCAAATGTGTTGGGATAAGCCTATAATCCCATCAAGCAGGAGCCCGGGGTAAGAGGTTTGACATGAGTCCCAAGACAGCCTGGGCTATTTAGTAAGCTCAAGCTCATCCTGAAATGGAGGGTCAGATTCCATCCAAAAACATTCAAAATAAGAACTCAAATCATTTGTCTTTGATCTTTCACACAGATATGAGGAATTTTGAGACACTTATGCATACTGAGATCACCATCACTGTCTTAGTTCCTTGTGCTGAGACACAATTCCAAAGACCTATGAGTAAAATTTTAGCTCATGGCTTGTAGAAGTTTCAGTGCATAGTTGGATGACTCCAATCAAGGCTGGCATGACAGAGGGTCACAGTAGAGGACAAACAGCAGGTAGCATGGCAAAAAGAGATGCAACGAGTGGGATTTCCTTTCCTTTTATTCTATTAAGGTTACAAGTTGTTCTGATGGTGCCATTCATGTCCAGGATGGATATTCTCATTTCTCCACTGAGAATTAGGCTTAACTGATCAGTGAACTAATTAGTTATCACAGACCCTTAATTCATATTCATGAACTCTATTTTCAGCCATCTCTGAAAAGCTTCATCTATGAGCTCCTGAGGCACTGGGTAGGGGGACACCTATATAATGGTCATAGCAGTGAGAAAGAGGGACAGTCAGAAGGAAGCGAGTAAACCACAAAATAAACTTATGTGTCTGGGCAAGGAATAGGAATGACAAATCTGACAAAACTGAGATTTTATTCTTCAATATTTGAATTTTTATAAGAGCAGGATAAGTTTTGATTTGTGATTAATTACAGCCATTGTTACATCAAAATGTTTAATTCACCTTTTCTCTATCATTTCTTTGACACAAAATTAAATGTGCCCATGGCACCTAATATTTGACACTACGTTAGAAGAATTTTCATTATTCAGTATATAGATTTCTTCAACCATTTTTGAAAAGTGCAAAATAAAATCAACAAAGGTGAAGAATGCATGGAGAAAATTTTGATGAAACCAGATGTAAGCTCTGAAGGATCTTCTCTTGTGGAATTCATTTAGGACATGCCTAATTCCTCCAGCTATGAATTTTGAAGGCATGTCTCTGAGGGACTCAGTGTCCTTTTATTACTGTCACCTACCGCATAGCAACATCAAGATTCCCAGAAAGAAAGTAAGTCTTGCACGTAAATCACATTATCTGTATGGATGAGGCACAGTGATCTGCTCTTACAGTTTAGAATGTTTTACATCAGGGTATTGAACCATTTGAGATTCATTTTTCCCAAAGTGTGACAGGATGCTTAATTATATTTTTGCTTGACTTGTCAGCAAGCTATCAATTAAGTACACAAAGTTTATTTCAGAAAAGAAGAAGTCCTAAGTCTTAAGTGCTCAGTGGTCGGATTCTTATTTCAGTTTTTGTGCTATTGTGAAATAGGTTCATTTTATATACATTTCATGATCACACTTGACATGGACAATTTGTACCAGTATATAACATGAACTTTAAAAACAGGAACATGCTATGTTACCACCTTGCATTACTTTAAGCCTCGTTACCTTACAATACTTTAAGACTGTATATGAAATAGAATAAAGTTTACACATGTGAAAGTAAACATAGGTGAGTTTTATCTCTTTAAAGAAATTTAAGTTTTCCTTTCTTGTATATTCCACTTTTATTCCCTCCATTATACTATTCTGAATTTTTTGTCACTAATTTTACTTTAAAAATATGGAGAAAATAAGAAATAAATGAAATTAAACAAATTACTTAGTAAAATGAAATTTAGGAGAACATTTATAAAATTAGATATTTCATATTAAATTTTATAAAATATTGAAATCATAAACACATTCCCCACTGGGATTGACTTATAGTAACACAATATTTGCCATTTAATATTATAGTTGACAGAATTTCACAATAAAACAAATTGCTACAAATAAGATTTGTATTTGGAAACTTCTGATAATACCAAATGAATAACATTTATTTTCTCACAGAAGGATGCACTTTAAGATGAGGAATTAAACATAAAAAATATTATAGGAAAAGTGTCAATATTTAATGATTATTGTCTATTTTATAAGAAAAGTAATATATACTTGTAAAAGGACTTTTAGAATTAAATTTACAAGAGTAGATTTTACTGGAATCAGCCAGACCTATTGCAGCTTTACTTGTCAAATAATTGTTGATAACTGAATAAAAAAACTAAAAATCATACAAAGTCACCATTCTGAGAGAACAGGCTTTTGCTGTTTTATTGTTATTTACATCTTGCTTGGATGGGTCAGATTTGGCAAATTCACAGCCTAGGCTTTGAGGTTGCCAGGCGCTATGTATAATATTTCCTGAAATTTAATTCCAACTTTTTTCTTTAACCTATTTAGCAGCATGAAATCCAAAATTGTCTGTGCTGGAAATAATTACAATTCTGATCTCTGCAAGAGTTCTCTATTTTCATTTTTCTTTTACTTTAGATATGTTTTTTTTCATTAAATTTGTTTCAAAATGTGGGTTGTGGGATCCTTTTTAAGTCTGAAGAGTTTCTGGGACTATGTCTAACATCAGATTGCAAATTACCTATAAGCACAAACCATAAAAGAAGATAAATCAATTTTCAAAAAGCAAATCATTTCTGTATGGCTGCAAAAAGAGAAGAAAGATAATTTTAAACAAACATAGTGCATATATGCACATTTTATACATACTCAAATACTTAAAGACCGTAGGTTCTAAATCACTTGGGATATGTCTGAAGTATCAGTAATAATGAACTATGTATATACTGTGTCTTTTCCTCCACATAATACCACTAATGAAGTTTCAATCAAAATTAAGATAAAATGTAGAACAATGATAAGTTTGCAGGCTGTGACTGAAAATTATGGTGAGGATTTAATTTTTAAAAAATGTTTATAATAAAAGCAACATTGCTGTGGATCTCTTTAAAAATAGTCCCCATCTCTCCGAATACACTTTCCTCATGCTTCTGACCAATTTCTGAAGCAATTCTGGAAGACTTCTTTCATGAATGACTTGTGAATGGCCAGCCTAGATGCCTCCATGCCAGGGGTTGATAAAAGCATGGTCACTGTGACTTCGGAGAAGAGAGTGAAGTCCTATGGTGGTAGATTAGGTGAATAAGGCAGAAGGGACACAGGACAGTTTTTTAAGTTGTACGCAATCGCCATAAATGTTTTGAATTACTTTACGATATCAAGGCCTCCGTTAAAAGGCACTTGGGAAAGAGAACTTCCAGAACTGCTTCCAAAAATGGCAAAAACCAACTGAGCAAAGTTCTACATATCCCTCCATTCAAGGCGCTGAAGCAGGAAGATCCTCACAAATTTGAACCAGAGCTATACACAGTGAGTAGAAGGCCAACTGGAACGGTATAACAACACCGTTTCAAAAACAAGACCGATGACAATAAAGTGGCAAGAACAACAAGCTAAGTGTGTTCAAAGTGAGGGTGCATCTTTTAGTGGGGATGAATGACAATCTCTTTTACTGCAATGTTTAAAATGTAAACACCCATCGTGTATTTAGATCATGCCTCATAACGTAATGGAATTTGGGGGTTGCTGTGTCTCGATGTCCTGTACGTGCAGTTCTGATGATGAGACATGGCACAGTGCCTCGGGGACAGAATCAAGCAAGGCAAGGGACAGGATTGTGATCTAACGTTACCTACTTTACAAGAGTTACTGGGACAGGTGACGTCATAATTGCGATTACAGATGGAGAAGAGGTAGAGGGCACAAATATCATGAATACATAGAAGCAGGGAATATTCATGGTCTGGGAAGGACTTAGCAGGGCAGTATTGGATGTTTGATGCTGTTTGTGAAGACACACCTAATTTCAAACTTCTGAGTTATATATTTCTGGAAAATTTCATTTCATACCTTGAACTATAACTGAGTGTGAATGACTGAAACCACAAAAAAAAAAAAAAAAGAAACTACTGTGTACAGATCTTGTCCTTTCTAATCTGTTCTTTCTTTGCTTTATCATTGGAAATAGTGTCTGTTACCCACCCTCTAAGGTGGTTTTCGGGGAGGTCTCTGCTTTGTACCATACACATCTCTCTACTCCTTCATTGCAATGTCAATAGCATAATGCAGGTGTAAGACTGTTTCTTCCAAGATTAGTGTAGTTTTTAAGCGATAGCAGCTTCCATCCTACGTATGTGCTCACTCGCATGTCTCCTGCTTTTGCCATGGGATCACTTGCTCAGAGAGAGATCCACATGGGAAGAGCTGGAGGATCCTGCCAATTACCACATGGCCAGCAGATTGTCCAGGTTTTTTGGCAAATCTTCAGAGACAGTGGTCTCTGCCAAAAGCTTTTCTTTCAGCTTCCTGAGAGATTGTAAGCCAAAAATAGCAAGAGCTGTTCCTGAATATCTGAAAAATATGGGGAGGAGGAGAAAGCAGATAATTCAACTCTGACAGGCTTGCAAAATGTACTCTTTCAATAGGCCACTGTATGGACAGCAAAGCAGATAGATAAGTCTGGATGGCTGGTATCTCTTTATTTGCTCAGATAAAGAGTTCACTTTACTTACAACTATACTCTTTAAACCACATGAGAACCATTTATTCTCTTCAATCACATACAACATTGTGACACTGCAAATGTAAATTATGTAGAAGCTAAACCACCTAGCATTTATCCTCCAAACATATAATCAAAGTTTACTTCTGAGAAGCTAAATCTGGTTCATTCTTTTGTTTAAAAAATATTTTATATGTCTCAGATTATACTGATGTATATTGTGCCAGAGATAGAAATGTGTCATAGGAAATATTGTCACCTAGATTGTTTACTAATATCCTAATACTCGAGTCATTTGATCATCGTTTTGTAATATTTGATCTGATTCATGAAAAACTTTGTTTCCTTTTTAATGCATTTCTAACCTTTGAGTCGTACGGTTTAAAAAACACACATATATTATGGGCGGGGATTTAGCTCAGTGGTTCCAGCGCCTGCCTTGAAAGAGCAAGGTTCCAGGTTCCTTTGCTGGTAACCACGTACAGTAATTCCAGGCATGGAGACTCACACTCACCAGCAATCAGGTACCATATACCACAGTGCCAGGTGTGGTGGTTCAAGTGTAATCCCAGCACTTACGTGGCAGAGGCATGAAGATTGCTGTGAGTTTGAGGCTTTCCTGGGCTACTTAGTGAGCTCATGACCAGCCTGAACTACAAAGCAAGACCTTGTGTGAGGAAAAAAAAAAAAAAAAAACATATATGTCAGTCTACCTTATCTTTATATATGAAGAGTGATTAACAGATATTGCACCTTCAAGGTATAAATTTTGAACACACATTACACTAAAGAGATACATTGCTTTTAATTGCCCTCAAAATAGTCTGTCTTGGTTTGAGTAGGTTTATCTTATCATTCATCCTGCTTCTAGAAAATTTCTGGAAGTCTTCTTTTTGAGTGTTTTGTGAGATATGGACCAAAAATCTGGTTGATGCTGCTGGCGACGGACATCCAAGAAAATGGTAGGCTAGCAAAGCACAATTTTGCATCATCATCATCTCTGTTATTCCTTCGATCTGGCACCATGGAACATCTGGCTATTCCTCAAAGTCCAAATGATCACAACAGGTGAACGTTTTCAGTTGATTAAGGGTATTGAGATAATCACAACACTGCAACTAAATGCGCTCATGAAACAGGAAGACCACACGTGCATCTGAAGGCTAAATATATGTGTGTTTTTTAAACTGTATGACTCAAAGGTTAGAAATGCATTAACACACCTACCCCACTCCTCTTATAGCCTTGTGCAGATTAAAGGTTATGTCCCTTTTGATGTCATTTTTTTAAATTTAAAAATGCATTGTATTTTTTATTTTGATTTTACACATACATGTATGGATTACATCATATATATTTATACTACATAGCATATTTTAACAAGTCCTTATGTTAGTATATGAGAAAGTAAATTGATTGAAGATGTTGGCACTTTATACCAAGTTTTATATGCTAAATAATAGTGAAATACAATGATTCAGGTGGAAATATTAGTAAGAAAAAATATTTTGTACCATACTCTTCTTTTTTCACTACCAGAAATCAAGCCAAGGCATCAAACATTCTAGGCAAGAGGTCTAGCACTGAGTTATATCTCCAGTTCTACACTTTAAATATATCTAACCAAGTATTGATTATTCAATTCTGTTGCTATACACTGGATAATTTAATTAAAATGCCAAATTGTCTACTTCTTGAAAATTGCTTAAACTCACAGGAAAAATGTGGTAGAATAATAATAGTTGAAATTATCTGTTAATATATACATTTGTATATCTGTACATATGTCCTTGTATTGTATCTTTATGTATAAATGGGGATTATATAGATAGATGATAGACAGATAGATAGTAGATAAGTGTGTGTCTAGCATATCCATTCGTGCCCTATTTAACAAGAAGTATGCATTCTGAGAAATGTGTTTTTTAGGTGTTTTTATCATTGTCAAAACTGAGTGAGTCTATCAGCCCAAAACTAGATGTAATCTAGTAATCTAATCTTTCAGGGCTAAATTTATGTCTATCAAACTAAAACTTATAGGCAACTTTAAAAGAATGGTATTGATGTATCTAACCATAAAATGGTACAGAGAAGACCTTAGACAACATGAGTTTTTCAGGCTTATCATAATCCTATGGGACCCCCACTGTGTAGGCAGTCTGTCATTGCCCAAAACACCACTATACAGCAGCTGTAAGGTTGTGCTTTTTCTATTTTTGTATATATATATATATATATATATATATATATATATATATATATATATAATGTATAATATGTGTATATATACATTATCTGTACAATATGTATATACACATTATATGTATAATATGTATATATACATTATATGTATAATATATATATCTATCTATATATATATATAGATATATATATTATATAGAGAGATCTCACTGTGTGGTGCAGGACTACCATGAACATATTATGTGGAACAGGCTGGTCTCTAACACAAGTCCTGTTTCAGGTTGTCAAGTGCTGGAATTAGAGATGTGTACCACCGTGCCTATCTTTTTCTTTTCTTTCTTTTTTTTTTTTTTTTTTGAGACAGGATCTCGCTCTGTAGTTCAGGCTGGCCCTGAGCTCAGCCTCAAACTCACATCACAGCAATCCTCCTGCCTCTGCCTCCCTGGGATTACAGGAGTGAGCCACAACACCCAGCACTGTGGTATGCGGTACTGGTTGCTGCTGGGGTGAGTCTCCACGCCCAGTATTGTATGTGGTTACCAGGGATCGAACCCAGGCCCTTGCACTTGCAAGACAGGTGCCAGAACCACTGAGCTATATCCCCAGCCCAGTGCCTATCTTTTTCTTATGATTTAATATTTCTTTTGCTCGTGTTCTTAACATTCAAATGCTTTATTAAAATATAAGTATTATGTTTATTTCTAGATTTCCTTCTGCATTAAACAAATATTAAATGATGATGTATTAAACTGTGTAACCAGGCCTTACATATTCTAAGTTTTTCATAATAATTCTTACACACATTGTTTCAATCTTATTATTTATACCTACAAAACTGGGTCCAGATGTGTATACTTTAGAAGACCTAGGATTTAAAAAAATTATTTTAAAATTCTACTTAAATTTAATTTCACGTTTATAAAATTTATCATTTATAAATTTTTATAATTTATAAATATTTATATATAAATTTATAATTTATTTTTCTGGACCCTGTTCTTTTAGTTAAAACAAATAGAAAATAAACCTCATAAATTCAAAATGTCTGGTCTTAGAATAGCTAGACATCTCTAAATTATGGCTAAGATAATAGATTCTAATTGATCAACTTTTATATCTTCCATGAAATGTAACTGAATTTTTATTGTGTTATTCTGATATGAACTGCAACTTCTAGTTTGCCTTAAATTAATGTTTTCAATAATACTTGCTGAATATTTGATCCCAATTTTAACTGGGACCAGTTTCAACCCACAAATGCTATTTGCTGAGTTGAATATCACCAAGTGACCAGTATGATTATTCTTCTTTGTTTTCTAGTAATAGGTTCCAAAGTTAAACTTCTGACTCATAGAACAATCACTTAATCAACCAAAGGATGATTTAAAAAAATTTTTTTGAATGATAATGTTTAAACACAGAGCTTGCACAAGCTAGCTAAATGCTCTGACAGTAAACAGCATGCTTAGCTCTTCAGTTACTTACATGCATATAAATGAAAAGCAGTATCATATTTTTACTTATGAAATAAAAGTACAAGAAATATATTTAGTATTTTAAGTAATGTTGATAAATTCAATAGAATTTGTGTTAATATTGATAAATTTCACGGGTGTTTCATTACTTTAAGAAAATCTTAATATCTTACTCTTATGAACACAGAAAAATATATCAATCGTAGTGATGACAATAAAGAAAGCTCACTAAGGAAATGACAGCTAAGGGTTTTCTCAGAACTTTATCCTTCCTGCCTTGAATTACTAATAGGCTTCATGACAGCACAAAGCGAGGGATACAAGGCTGCAAAGATAACAATTTCTCTTCCATAGGACTTTTAGAATTCTAAGTTTGGATTAAATGTATAGGGAAAGCTGTACAAGTCATCTCAGTAACTATTAAATAGCTGGCAGATTTTATTAGAGCTACCTTGAGGGAAATAGACAAGAATTTAAGACCTGATTATAGAAAACATATAAAATCAAACAGTTCTTGAAAGATGGGCTTGCAGCCAAGGAAAGACTATAGATTTTAATCAATCAACCTTGATCTCTCTTCATAGTTCAAGACAAGTGTGTTAAAGCCAATATAAACAAAATCCAGGCTTCAGTGAAATCAGTGAAGACTGTCAGACTCACGCGCCCTGGGGTAACTCACAAGTCCATCACGGACCTACCAAGTGCTAAGATGCCCTTAGGAACGAGTCATTTATAACAGGGAGTTACATAGGCTGAAGCTGACTTTCCGATGGGGGAGTGATACTATAAAATCTGATGTCAAGGATGCCAAATAAATGCCAACAAAGCAAAGTATATAGCAAACTAATGTCACACAATATAATATGGTAAATGTGCCATCCATTTTTCTATGATTGAGTTACAGATGGGAATCATAATACGAGGGCAAAGAACACTCCCAACTTGAATGTGGAAATGCTAACTTTTCCAAACAAGTGATTGAGCTGATCAACTACTCTCATTTGATTTAAAAAAAAAAAACTTAGATATAACAAAAATATTAATTATATTTTTGGTTTTCCATCAATTTATAACACATGCCAATTGTTTTTGATTAGCTAGATAAAATCCTGTAGTCCCCAATCCAAACATTAAAATGACTGAACTGCCTTGCTTTGCCATAAGGTATGCATAAAACCTTTACTTGTGAACCAGTTTCTATTTCAAATTGCAGTTTTTCAAGTATATCCCTCACGGTGATTTGCTAATCGATTTCTTCAACTTTTAGCTCTTAGGTTTCCTCGTCTTTGTCATGTTTCTGCCATGTCGGTGTGCATTCTCGCTACTGTTCCAAATAAACTGTTCATTGATAGTTTTGGGGGGTTTTTGGTTTGTTTGTTTGGTTTTTGAGACAGGGTCTTGCTTTATAGTTCAGGCAGGCCCTGAGCTCAGCCTCAAACTCACATCACAGCTATCCTCCTACCTCTGCCTCCCGAGTGCTGGTATTACAGGCGTGAGCTACCACATCTGGCACTGTTATATGTGGTACTGGTTGCTGCTGGGCGTGAGTCTCCAAGCCTAGTATTGTATGTGGTTACCGGGGATCGAACCCGAGTTCTTCTTCCGGAGCTTGGAAGACAGGCTCCGGAACCACTGAGCTAAATCCCTAGCCCCTCATTGATAGTTTTAATGGGTCTTGATTTCCTCTAATTACACATTTATTAGTTTTTACATATGATTTTATTTTATCTTTTTGCTTAAGACAGGAAGTTTTGGATATCAGAACAATACAATGCTCTGAATTATCACAGAGAGAACAGCTATAGACATCAAGAAAGAGAATGCTTTAGACATTCTAGAACTCGGCTATTCCTGCCTGCTTGCTATCTGTTTACATGTCATGTGAAAGCATACACTGGCTTTTAAGATTTATATAAATTAAATGAAAAATGAACCATTTTGTGCCTGACAATGCATACTCAACAGGGCTGAGTTATCTACCTGACTCCACGAGTCAGTGTCTGTGTGTCTTCTTTCTCATTGTGGAATGAACTTCATTTACTGTACATGCTCCATGTATTTATTGTTTAAATTTATAAGAGATTGGACCAAAGGTATGTTACATATTATTTTAAAATCCACATGTATCTATATCGGAGGTCCTATTTGTTAATTTGTATGTGAGTAAATGCAGATTTGGAATGTCATTTAACAGAGAAAACAGCTTTTAAGAACCGACACACTTTGACCTTATTCTTTAAGTCAGTTCCTTCTTGTTCTTTTGCTGGAATGTTAGCGAAATAACCAACATGACTTTGCTCTAATAACTAAACTCTACAAAGATCTGGCACTATCCGAACATTTTACAATGTCCCATCTCTTTAAGTGAATTGTGTCAACTTTCCTCTTCACTCTTTTTTGTTTATTTACAGATGTATCAAGATATAAGTCATTAGTTAATATACTCTTTCTGCCAGTTGTTAGCTTCTTGGTCTTGTAAGCCAAATTTATTCTTTTAGGGAAATGATGCGTAAATGAATTATAGATCATCGATATTTTCAAGTCAGATGTGAAATGTAGTTTTATTCACCACTTAAACACATCACTTGGAAGTTCAATCGTTTTTCATCAATTATTTTTTGTTCTAATTATTTTCATGCTCTCTGAATGATTCAAAATACCAAGGCTAAACAAGAAGGATAAAGAGCCTCTATTTTATGGGGAGTGTAAGATTGGAAGTAAGATTTTTTTTTCATGTAATTTGCTTCATTCTATTATCCAAATTAATTGGTATGTATGGTTGGATAAAGAATTTATTTTCTTCTGTACCATTATATTTACTATCATGGTCAACTGTATTTGATAAGAAAGAAAAATCTTACAAATATTTGACAAGAGAAAGCAGTTAGCTTACTCCTGTATTCACTGAGAAAATATTCACACTCATAGGCAAGAGAATGGACACAGATCTGGTCACCTCATTGTGCAGCATTATTGACATTCCTTATCTTCTAAATAACTATAATAATTTAAAATAGTAAACATAATGTGTGTAGTGGTATGTGTGTGTGAAATCAAACTTCAGTAGGCATCAAAGTTATATCACAGAATAATACCTAGAGATTTTCAGAAATAATAAAAAGGAGGCCAGGTGTGTATACCTCAGTGGCACTGTGCCCTTCTGAAAAGAGCAAGGTGATGAGTTCGAGTCCCAGTACCATGAAAAAATAAAATAAAATAAAAAATTTAAAAAGCTATATAATGGACAAGCAATCTAATTATGGGTAATAACCTGCTACAGTAGAATCTCTGGGGTTAATGAAAAAATCCTCTTCAAACAGCAAATTCTATTCCCATGACTGTAGTCGTAAGTGGTTGGGTGTTTACACAGGAAAAAATGGCCAGTATATAATAAGAGTACTATTAATGGAAACATGGATAACATTCAAGGTAATTAGAATTTTGAGTATTATGAATTCATTAAAATTTCTTATACTAAGTCACAAGTGTTATAAATTGCTTCATATGGGCTATGGTCATGATTAGATAAGGCTATAAATTCTCTAACTTTTTAATGATATCTATCATATCTTCATAGACCTTAACTCAATGACTTGCAATAACATTTTCAACATTCTAAAAGTAATTGGGTGTCTAGTCCATCATTTTCTTTTCTTCTGCGATGGGCATAAAAGTAACAGTATATTCCCAGAAATGTTGGTGTATTGATCATGCCAAATGCTTTTGAGATATTAATTATAATCATATTATTTTATTATAGTTAGATACCATAAATATAATAATTGATATCTCTGTCTTATGGATTCCACTCAGAGATCTCTAGTAATTTATACAGGATCTCACAGGAATAGTGAAAAAAACCCAGTAATATGACTCTTCCTCATCCTAACAGCAGAGTTCCTGACCATGATTATGATATTCTGTAATCTGTGATATCAAGAAAGGGGTTCTTTATATCTTGATGGAATTCTGAACCTCATTTTTATAAATATTGGATTAGCTGTAGGTGATTTTACTTTTTATAAAATTATGAATTAGATAAAGAAGTTAGTGTTTGGTTTTATTTCTCTCAATCATGTATGATACTACTATTAATTTAGTCAAATAATTCTAATTAAAGATTATTGTATATATTGTTTGATATCCCAGGGATTAAATCTTGTGCCTGGAGCTGAAGTAGTCTCCAGCCCTTTGCATTCATTTGTTTTTATTTATTTTGACCCAAGATTTCCCTAACTTGTAATCCTCCTGTCTCAACCTTCCAAAGTTCTAGGATTTCAAATGAGAGCCACTCAACCCAGACTATATCTACATTTCTAAGAAGCTTTAAAAATGTCTTTATATCTCAATAATGCAAGTCCGTTCAGGACAGACCTCTCTTGATCAGACTGCACAGCTTTGATGTCTCCTTTAGCATTGTAAGGGAAGAGAGATATCTCACTTTCCTGGGAATCACTAATGCAACTGTAATTGATGTCCAAATTGAGTAATTTTCAGCCATTCAATGTAAAGAAAGGAAAAATTGAGGAGAACTGTTGCTGCTTGGAGTTATTTCTTTCTTGAGTTGAAAGCAGGAAAAAAAGATCCTCACTCAAATTGGTTTTATACAGAATCTGAATTAGACTTAAAAAGAAAAGCGTTTCTTTTCTCCATGGGTAGCTCTTGATTTTCTTAAGTTGGCACTTGCCCACCCTTTCCTATTAGGCCTCTCATCAGTTGGTAAACTGGGGCTTATTACAGACACATCAAGTTATAGCTGAGACCAAAGCTATTAGCCAGAAGCCTGAGCATACCACTGCACGAAACAAGGTCCCATGACACAGACAAGCTGGCTAAGTGACATTCTAGATGGCCCAAGTTCTGAATTTATTTCTGCTCTTTGCCTAAGGTAGCTCAAAACAACTCAGTGTAAGGGTACGTTTAGCATTATCTCAGATATACACACATGTAATGTAAATGGAATATATGTGTATATGTATATACATAAACATATATACACATATGTGTACATATATACACACAAAATATACATACATATACACATATGCATATGTATATAAACATACATACCTAAAATATATAGTTATATCTATATATCTTCGTAGATGGTCAAGTATATGTCAGTGATACAAAAATGCATCATGTAAGAGGGAAATTGGATGACATTGCTTAATTTTGAATAAATCATATTTATAGTAACATAATCCATTTCCAAACTATTCAAACAAATATCAAAGACATAGTTTCTTTTTTTATGGAAAAATTTTTGGTACATTACATATACGCATCATGTTTGCACTCCATAATGGAGATTTGTACCAGTATAAGACACAACTTAATTCTCATTTTTTCCCATAACCCTACCCACCCTACTACCCCCCTCTATACATAAACTTTGTTTCCTTCCTTTTTTGTTATAATGTCATTATTTTTCCTCCTTCACCCTATTTTACTTTGAGTATTTTCTATTTCATAATATATAACATCTAATTCTAGGACTCATTTACATCTTTATTTTCTCACACCAGAGAAAAGATGTGATATTTACCTATCTGTGGCCTATTTATTTCACTTATGAGGATATCCTCAAGGTATGTCCATTTAAGTATAAATGATTCAAACGTATCATTTTTATGGCAGAGTAATACTCCATTCTGTAGAAGAACCACAGCTTTTTTATCCAGTCTCCAGTTGGTGGACACTTAGGTTGTACAATGACATAGTTTCTATAGGCAATGGTGAAGTCTGCGACATAGAAAGCTTAAGAATGTAGCTTTAAAAAAGAGTGGAATGTTTTTGACTTAAGTGCTGAATATTTGAGGCATTTTTTTATCCCAGTATAAAATTATACCACC
Source organism: Petromus typicus (assembly GCA_004026965.1). Taxonomy (NCBI): domain Eukaryota; kingdom Metazoa; phylum Chordata; class Mammalia; order Rodentia; family Petromuridae; genus Petromus; species Petromus typicus. Next base: position 28,680 of record PVIR01013258.1, read on the forward strand.
AAATTTTATCGCTATCACTCAGCAAATGTCCTTACTCATTTTCCTGAATGTAAAAACAAATAAAATTATATTTTTGTATATTAATGGATGCCTTCTAATACTATGGCAAAAATACTGTGGTTTGCCCTATGGCCTTCAGAAATTCTTAAAACCATCACATATTACAGTTATTTTCAAAGCACATATGTATTTTTATCTTGTATGTTTAGCAGTGTTCGAGGGGCCAAGAATATATTAACAAATAAAATAACAATAACGGTGGAAAGTAAGACTTACCTGTCAGACAAAGCCTGGTAATACACAACAAATGTAACAAAATGATATCTAAAAATTCAACTGGAATAAGAAGATACCTAGAATAGCAGAAACAATTGTAGGCAATGAAGACATGGCAAGGGCTGTCACAACCACTTCAAACTTTAGTACAAAGCCACTGTGATAAAAACAGCATGGTACTGGCAAAAAAAGATACCTGAGGATCAATGGAACTGCTTACAAGATGCAGAAACAACTCCAAACATACTGCATCCTCTTATTTTTCAGATAAAAGCAAAAGACTCTCAGTGGAGGAAAGATATCCTATTTAATAAATGGTCCTGAAAAACCTGGATTTCAACCGGGCTGATTAGAACAGACTTACATTTTTTACTATACACTAAACTAAAATTGAAGTGGATTAGAGACCTAAATATTAAAACAGAAACTCTAAACCTGCTGGAAAATAGATTACGTAGAATTCTTGAAGACATTGGTTTAGGAAAAGATTTTATAAACAATCTCAGTAGCATGACAACTACCTCAAAGAATCAGCAACTAGGGTCTCATCTTAAAAAGCTCAAAAGCTTTTGCACAGCAAGAGAAATCATTAACAGAATGAAAAGACAACCTACAATGTAGGGAAAACTTTTACCGGCTATTTCTCCCACAAAGGTTGACTGTTCTGCTAAGATATATCAAGAATTTAAAAAAGAAAATCAGAGCCCCAAATTTAAAAATCCAATTCAAAATAGTCATCTGAAATGAACGGACATTTTTCAAGTCAAGAAGTAGAAGCAGGAAAGAAACATAAGAAAAAAATGTCCAGTATCACTGGTCATTTAAAAGATGCCGATGAAAACAACACTAAGATTGTATCTCACTCCAGAAAGAATGTCTGCTATCAAGATGTCTCTCCAGGATGAAAGGAGGAATGAAGTCTCCTCCACTATTGTGGTAATGGAGACTGGTGCAACCACTGTAGAAATCAGTGTAGAGAGTCCTCAGAAGACTAAGATCTGATGTCAATTTGATCTTACTATTTCCCTGCTGGCTACGTTCATGAGAGACTTAAAGGTGTCATACCACAGTGGCATGCGCACCCAGCTCGGTGTATGAGAGCAAAATCTTGGAAATAGTCCAAATGCTTTTCAACTGGAGACTGAATAAAGATGTGGGCTTTTAAAAATATATGTAAAATGGAGTAGTACTCAAATAAATTATAGAGACATTTATATTTAATTTGATGGTAGAAAAGATAAAACAGAAACAAAGCTTATGTATATAGATGGGTGGAGGGGAAGAAGGGATGGCAGGGAAAAGATAAAAAATAAGAATCAAGATATAACAAATACAAATACAAACTCTCAATGATGAATGTGATCATAATGTATTCTTAAAATATACCAACAAACTCAGTGAAGGAAAATAAATAAAATAAGACAAGAAGTTTTAAAATAATTTCTAAGATAAAAGCTATAGAGTAAATTTTTTTAAAAGACAATACAATCTTGGAGATAAGGGATTACCCAACCTATGTGATTGTTTTTATTTTCATCTGAAATAGAGAGCTACTCGTGTTTATAAGATTCCAAGTCCAAGACTTGACTCCACCTTTCCTAATGTCACTCTGGATGCTACCCACTGTGGTAGGAGGGTGGTCAAGGTGCTAACTGGTACACCAGTTCCTGAACCTAATGATACTATCAAAGATAGAACTGTCTTCTACAGGAAGGGAGGTTCAAGAGGGGTCTCAGAGAGTAGACATAGGATGGAAGAGAAAGGAGGACAAGGATGATCCCTTGATGTAAGTAGGAGTCCACATGAGGGCAGCTTTTATTAGCTGAACTGGGAAGGCTGAGGGCAGAGCAAGATTTAGAGGAAAGATACAGAAATTAAGGGAGTTAAGTTGACATACGTTAGACACTTGGTAGGAAAGGGAAGAACACATTAGATTAGATGTCTTTAAGTTGACAAAGACACTTCATGACGTTAACACATAGTCCTCTAAGTCCTTTAACATTATTCACAGGCCCGTCCATAAATCTATGCACTCAGCTGTCATCATGTTGGGTGGACAAAGCCACCAAAAATTATATTTTAGTTGCTGAATCTTGTTTGTTTTGACTCTAAATTCCAAACGATTTTACAAATGTCATAACCACCGAAATTCCTACTTCTTTAAAAAAGATGCATCGCATATTTCCATCCTCCTTCCCAGGTCTGAAAATACAAAAATGCTTCCTTCTTCCCAGATCATATCAAGTGGTAGCATTTTCTCCTAAACTCTCAAGATAGAAAGGACATAGAAAGGACTCTCAAGATAGAAACTCTCAAGATATAAAGGACATTTTGAAACTAAGATATAAAGCTGTCCAACCATTCTTAGAAAACACCATGGTACCTTGATTTGTGAACGCAATTTGTTTTACAGTTTGGGGGAAGATGTTTAAGTTTGTGTTTGTGCGGGAAAGATGGCCTTGATTGACTTTGTCACCTGATGTGGAGTTTGTGAATGGAAGCAAAATATTGGGGAAAACTTTTTTTTTTTTTTTTTTTTTTGCTAAATAAAATATCTACGAACAAAACTGACATGTTCCTGAACCTTCTTTGCTTTCAGGTGACACTCACACAGTGACTACTTTTCCTGAGACTCGGATTAATTTATGATTCTAGAACAAATTGCCCAGATTATAGTAATGAGCACTTTTCCCGCTAATTTTCTTAGGGAACAGGAAACAAAAAAGTATTATTATCATTGCTACTTATACAGATGAATCACAGGAGTGACTTCCTCCTCTTAGTTCATTTTATTGACTTGTAATCAGAATTTTTAAAAAGGACTTGTTTTGTTGTTTGTGTTTGCATCTTGAGAGATTTTTAAACCTCCTGGTTTAAAAACAAGAAGTTAAATAATGACCTGCCGAATAACCAAATGAAATAGTCAGCGCAGTATATATAAAATGCTAAGGCCATCTATGCTGAAGAGTCTTGTAAGCAGGTCAGTGTTCGCATTCACATCCCAGAGCTCACATTCTGCATCTCCTCTAAACTAGGATAAGCCCCGCTGTCGCAGGCAGTGGCACTCTGCCCGCCGTGCTGCTCTGGACAGCGCTCAGGTGACATGAGCACTGCAGGTGGGCAGCTTTGGATAGTGCTGCCAATGCACCGAGGGACGAATGACACAGCCCATTTCCTGCAATTCCAGGTGCTTGCTGAAGCTGTTTCGATTGTTTTCTTTCCTCAGCATCAACACATGATAAAACTACAATTACCCCCTTTCAGATTTCCTGGAGGAAAAGGGTGTGTTAATTTGACTCCCATGTGCCTTTGGGAAAATTGACACTTTTAAATTTTTCTTCTGTACAGTTGTATATTATAGTTTAGGATGAACAGACAAGTAACATCAGACCCTGAAGTTTAAGAATAAACATTCATTGGTAAGTAATAATTTTAGGGATACAAATATATTCGTTCAATATTATTAAATCTGTATGTAAAACTATGGCTATGAAAAATATTAAAAATTATTAAATCATTGAAGTTCAATGTGTATCTGATTTACAAATTAACAAGATATAGATCACTAAAGTTTATACACTACATGATCACCTTTATTTAAGAAAAAAATCAGCCTTAAAAAGACTGATAGTAAATACTATAAAGTATATTTGTGCATGATCTTGGGTGATAATTGTAGAACTGTGATTATTTTTACTTATCTCTCTATATTTAATTTTTGAAATGATTCTTAATGAACTCAGAATAACTGAAAACATGCCCTGAAGTTGGCTATTAAAAAATCTTCCTGCCAAATTGTTTAAAGTGTTCAAAATGTCTTATTAGGGATTTAGAAGTCTATCTGTTTCCTTTCTCTTAGAAGTAATTACATGTATTTTTTAAAAAAACATGTCTTTTGTTCACTTCTATGTCCACAGAGTAGCCAAAGCTGAATAACAGCTTTATTTTTTATTTCAACAGTTTTTATTGTTTTATTGAGATCTTTACTGGAACATTACATATATGCATCATGATTGCACTCCACAATGGGGGTTTGTACCAGTATAAGACACAACTTAATTCTCATTTTTTCCCATAACCCTACCCACCCTACCACCCCCTATATACATAAAATTTGTTTCCTTTCTTTTTTATTATAATCTCATTATTTTTCCCCCTTCACCCTATTTCACCTTGAGCATTTTCTATTTCACAATATATAACATACAATTCTAGGACTCATTTACATCTTTATTTTCTCATACTAGAGAAAAGATGCAATATGTACCTATCTGTGACCTATTTATTTCATTTATGAGGATATCCTCAAGGTATGTCTATTTAAGTAGAAATGATTCAAACTTATCACTTTTTATGGCAGAGTAATACTCCATGTGCACCCATGTTTATAGCAGCTCAATTTGTGATTGCTACATCTTGGAAACAACCCAAGTGTCCATCAACTGGAGACTGGATAAAAAAGCTGTGATTCTTCTACAGAATGGTTTTATAAGTTAACATGAAATCATTACCACTTTCAAAAATATTTTTCCTCATCCTCTTCTTGAGGTATCTGTCAATATTTAATTGTTAATAGAGTAGGAAGTCATTCTCAGTAACTAAAGTATCAAGTCACAAACACAATGTCTGAGATTAGAAGCAAGAAAAAGGACCTTTCATTATAGAACATTTGTATAACTATTATATCAAATATATTTATTCTTTTGTATTTAGTTTCCTTCATGAAAAAGTAGTGGTGAAACTTTCAGAAAAAATAATGTCATTCTTCTTACCGACACTCCCCCAAAACACTAATTGATAAAATACTGTAGTTAATACAGACAAGATAAATTAAATACAGTGCTAGGCTGGAGAAATAAAGAAAATTTGGAATTAGTCCTGCTTGTTTTATTACTCCAAATCACATGTAAATAAGGAGGCTTTTAAAATGTCATGATGATGTTAAGACCTTACAGTTTAAAACATGAATTGTGAAACATAGGTCACTATCTTTAGAATACCTACAGTAAGATTTTGAACTAGTGTTTTCAAGTCTGATGTTAAATTTAAATCTTTATATTGATTCTGTGTCTGATTCCTCTGTGTTTTCTCAAATGTAAGGTGAAACTTCTTTCCAGAGCTCATTATGATGAATACTATACTTCTTGAAGTCTGGGGAATAGCCACTAAAATATATATATATATAAAAAGGAGATATATACTCTCAGGTGTAGAGCACAGCACCGAGTTGAGTTACATGTTCATCATTAACATGTCATCAGAATATGAAATGCAGTAATTTTAGTTTAAATACATGTACAGTTATCATCATGTGCCTCAAAATATTCAATGTGATGGAGTCTACAAAACAATCCATTGAAAGATGCAACAGAATCACCATCAACTTACTAGGAGAATTTTAACTGTACATTTATACTGACACTATATTCACCAATTATTTTCAATTTTCAGAATTCCATTTTCATGTCAAATAAAACCAGTAATTATTACCTATTTTAAAAATCTGAGATGCACATTTAAACACACATTCACATTCAGCAGGTCTGAGCTTTTCATTTGTAGCAAATAGTAGAGTTCTAGCCAACACTATTATGTCTTGCAAATTCAGGCTACAGTGCTCAGAACATACTTGTGATAAATCAACACTGGACCAAGTACTGTCCAAAACCGACCTGATAAAATGTACTATCTCTGTGCTGTCCACTACTTGTCCCCCTCCAGGACGAGGCTAGTAATCTTGAAAAATAATTTTCAAGGTGACTGAACTAAATTTTAATTTAACTTATTTTACACTTAAAATGGATTAATATTGATTGAGGTGAGTGGGTATTCCTTTATTAGGCAGCACAGGTCTTGATAATTGAAGTAATTTCTTTTGCCTCAATAACATAATGGTTCATGACAAGAGCAATAAAGTTATATTTCCAATCAATTCAGAGGAGTAGTTATTGATAGACATAATGCTGATTTATTTTTATCAATCTCTTCAAATGTATCACAATTCCACAAATGAAAGGTCAGGCAGTAATGGTGTAATGATTGGCCTCATGGATTCAAATCTCCACTGTACCATTTGCTAGCTTTTTGATTTAGAGTAAGGATTTAACAACTTGGTGTCTCAAATTCTTTAATTATAAAATGATACTAATATTCGTATTGCAGTTAAATTAATTGATATTTATAATGAACTGCAAGTGTCTGACACAAACCCAAACAGCGTGTTTTTATAAACTCTACCTGCAAAAATTAGTTTGGGAGATTAAATATTTTAGTACTCTGACCAATTAATTTTGTTTTATTTGACAGCATTTATATACAGTAATATGCCAAAATATTTACAGTAAAATTAGATAACTGGACAAATATATCACTCTGATTTTTTTCCTGACACTTCCCTTAAAAAAACACAATGGGCTTCATTCCTAGCACAATCAGTCCTCTCTCCTGAAAATAAGCATGAGAGAATACTATGCATTCTTTCTTGTTTGATTCCAAAGAATTTTTCCCTCCCCCCCGCCTTGCAACCCTCTCCCCCTATATACATAAGCTTTGTTTCCTTTTTTAAATTACTATCACATCCTTTTTATTTTTTAAATTCCAGTCAGTGACACATACTCCATCATATGAGAGTTTTTCCAATCAGCTTCCCTTCTGTTTTCCTGGTATACAACTGAGTTCTTTGCCCACAAATGAAAAAAGCTGATGTACCGCATTCATATATAATTATTTTAAAAATATTACTTAATTTCCTTTAAACAATACCTAAGAATGGAATTGCTGTAGTATAGGATAGGTCTGCCTAGACATTTTTAAGGCCGGTATTATCAAAAGGTTGAGGGCATTCCAGATTACTCTCATATATTGCCCCACTTTCTGAGCAGAGGTGCTGGCTGCCTTTCCTCTTGAGTACCATTTTAATGTTTACAAAACACCTCACTACTCATGGAGAGAGTGTGCGTTTGTTCACTCTTCATACAACACAGAAATGTATCCCTCTGACGCAAGTCTCTTACAGTCTATCATTTAAGATTCAAGATCCCTAACAGCGAGGTTCTCCTGTACCTTACACACTAGAGATAACATGTCTCCCTTGACCTGGTCACCATTTTGTGAGATCATAGCTCAGGAAACTTCTACATACACAGTTTTCTGCATGGCTGTCTGTGTTGTGAAGAGTTACCTGTAATTCATCTCTCACCCAGAAGTCTTCTCTTTTCTTCTAGAATCCACTAAAAGATGGCAGACTGAGTTGGCACTTGAAAGTAGGTTAAAATTGCTAACCCTTCAGAGACCTTGTACTGGAATAAAGATTAAATGCTGACAGAAAAAGAAGTGGCTAAAAAACAAAGTTGGCAAGCCTCATCATCTCCTTCATGAGAGCTTCAGGAAATGTATTTAAAAAGGCAGAAAATATGTCAATAAAATTATAGGGGAGCAAAAGTGTTCATGGGAAAAAAAAATGGTGAGATGTTTGGAGTTTGAGTGCCAGAAATGAAATCCCAAAATAACTACCCAATTGTTCTTTTTTTTTTTTTTTACTTTTATTAGTACATATCTGTGGTACATCATGATTACATTCCTTGTGAGACTTGATAAATTAGCATAATAAATCTTAGAATTTTTAAAAAAATCCTCCATCTACCTATTCTAGTCATCTATTTTTTATTATGAGCTTTCCTTATATCTTGAAGCTCTAATAAGGAAAACCATAAAATACTTAAATTTATGTAGCTCATTTATTTCACTCAATATTATGGTCTCAAAGTGCGTCTCCTTTCCTACAAATGCAACTTATCCTTCTGTACAGCTGAGTAATATTCCATTGAATATAAATGGCAAATTTTCTTCATTCATTGGGTGGTAGACAAAGAAGTCACTTTTCCGATTACTGATTGGGAACTGTACTGCTAATACACAGGTGAGCATGTATCACTGTAACATGATGTCTTTGACTCCTCTGGGAAGATACCTAGAAAGAATAGTTGGGTTGAATGTAATTCAGATGACTATTTGTACAGTTAGTATACTCATCTGTAAAGATGTGGAGAAGAATGATCTGCACGTATAATAAATTTTTTCCATTTATTTTTATAGCAACATAAACCCTGGATTGATTTATAAATTACTGACAAAATTGCACAGCCTGACAAACACTGTACAAAAGTACATGCCCACCAACAATGCAGAAGAGTTTCTTTTGCCCTATAGGCTTGTCATTTTGCTATTATTTTATTTCAGAATGATATTCCTTCTTTCTCGAGTAAAATGGAAATTTGGTGTTGAATAATGTTCAGTATCTTTGGCTCTTAAATAAATGCAAATTAAAAAGACATCAGGAGAACAGTACCAGAAAAGACTGAGCAAAGGTTCACATAATGTATAGAAGTCCATCCTCCAGGATCCACCCAGGAGCATGCTTAAGGCTGTGAGGCTCTAATGCTAATCTGCATGCTAATTTGTGAGGCTCTCCTTAATCCAAAGAATTTGATGTGTCAGGGCTGATGATCACATTTAGGAACTCTGATATGCAGAAAACGGAGGCACCTAAATCATTCCTTAATGTGTGTGCACATCCTCAAGCAGGAGGTGTCGGTAGTGACTGCAGTATTGAATAGGTAATGGATCATAGCCTTGATTATAAATCTACACGCCTCACAAGTAATTGTCGGGAGTAATTTATCACAATTTTTGGGAAAAAAAATCATTTCACAATTAAAAGTTTGATTAGGCCTAATTTTCTTGCCTAAAGGCCGGCTGTGGCATGTTGAAACATCGTTCCATTTTTACCTCTGAGTGGCCTGTTGTACTTGTTACTTCTGATGTACGGAACATGCTGCTGTCTAGTGTACTGAATACAAGCATGGCAAACTCTGTTATCTTGTTTTTTTGCTGATCTGAACACTGATCAGTCCCAAAACTCAGCTTCTTCTCTAAGTTTCATGTTTCTACCTTTTCTGTCCAGTTACTTAATTTTGTTTGTGCTGTTGCGGCTCACAGGAAACTAGAACTTGACTGCGGAGGTTCTAGTAACTTCCCTTTCTCTTTCCCCCACAATTATTGAGGAACACAATAGCTCAGAAAAACAGCCCTGTTGAAAAAGTTATATTGTTTCAGTCTAATAGACAAGCAATAAATAACCACTGGTTAAATCTAGTCATTTTGCTTGTGACATAATCCCAGTGGTTAGTTTTTTTTAACACCGAATATATGTGAATATAACACCGAATATATGTGCCTGAATTCACTGTAAAGCCAAAGGCATTTCATATGTTCTGTTAGATGCTGAAGCCTCTTCCTTCCAACCTCAAAAGTGCCTAAAAACCAAGTCAATTTTTCAAGTCCTATAATGGACATTCACAGCACTCTCCTCAGGGGATCCAAATTGTCATTTGTCTCTTAAAGTTCTTAGAGTGACTCTCTCTACATCTGTGGACCAATATTTTTGCAATGTAGCCGATGTCTTCAGTTGGTAAGTCCCCTTACCAAAGGGTCCTCATGGCAGTTGTTGGGTCCAGAAATCTCTACTCTGAAATAAGTCCAAACTCATATGCAAGTACAAAGGCACTTTATTGACACAGCATGCTGTGGGTTTGCTGAGCAAAGTCAGAGACCTCGAAATGGGGCAGGCTTATCTCTTTTGTAGTATTAGCAGATTATGATTACATAGGTTCCTTTCTCCTCCCCCAACCCTTTCCCATTTATGTGATTTATGATATCATCCCTTTCACGAGCCAGAGCACAGGAGATAAGACAAGGTCAGGAGATAGGAACAAGGTTGGGGCAAATTGTACTGGGACTCAGGAAATGATTAGGACTTAGGGGATGGTGTCTACTAAGGAGACAAAAGAAGGACAAGGTTCACTGTGGTTTTACTTGGGAGAGAGAGCAAATAAAGGAATGGAGACTAGGCTTCAAGATGGAGTCACTTAGGCCCTTCAGCAGTGTTATCATGGCTCTGTAAGGATGAATGGGGGACACACATGAGCAAAATTCAAGAGTCATTCCCTAGGTGAACTTTATTGGGATCAGGTGAGTGGATTCAAAGTTCTTAGCTATTCTAGTTAGAGGAAAATCACTTCTGTTTTCATCCATTAATAATGACACAATGCTTATGTTGCATGGTCTTGAACATTTTTGGTGTCAAAGACATTGTGTATCTTCCCTCAGCATGCTAATTATTCTCCAACGTGGTTAACATACAAATCAAAATCCTTGGTAACAGGATACTTGGAAACAATGCAACCTGCTGCAGCTTGGTACTTATCTCTGAACTTATGTAACCCTAAGTATCACATTAATCATCCTGCCTTTAGGTGTCCTGATTGTGTGAAGAGGAGAAACTGACCCAGGGTGTCAGCCTCATTCCGTGTCCCCTCCTTGGGATTTGATTAACCAGCTCACTGGAGTGCCAACAAGGTACATCTCTTTTGATCATTAAATGCCCATTCTTATCTTGTTAAAACAAACACCTGATTCAAAAGTTCTTTTGTCTTTGGTCTGCTATTCTCTTTGGGGCTAACTTATCTCAGATGTAGTGATTTTCACAATAGAAAGTCTGAGGGACTCCTGTAATTATGGTTTGGTCCTACCTCCCAGTATATGAGGCAGGACTGAGAAAAATACACTAAGAGACAAAAGTAAGAGAAAAAAGTGGGGGCCAGGATGGCCAATGTCATTGCAACTGACAAAGGCGCAGTCCAGTCCCAGGCACTGATTTTTATGGCAATCGTTTGGGGTAAAGGCTGACTATGAGTGGTTTTTATGGAAATTAATGTAAACAAGACTCATAAAAGAAAAGACAAACTATTCTCAAATTAGGAATAGAATAGACAAAATAAATATGTGGTTGTAATTAGAATACTTTCCTTCTACTTAGAAAGTTTTAGTTGTGGGAACAGAATTTGAGTGCGAGTTCCTCTGATCTCAGCACGTAGGCTTTGTTCAGTCTTACTTCTATAAAGAAGCTGACTGTGGGACTCACTCTTGGCAGCCTGCTATGGGCATAATGAGTGTTACAGTCCTGTGCAAGGAATATCTAAACAATGTGCACTCATTAAATGGAAATGACACTTTTTCAGCAAAACTGGCCATGTCCTAACAGAATCTTGGTTTTATAAAAATGTATCTGCATTCTTTTTAGGGTAACTGTTCCTCCTTTCCATTGCATGAGTCTAAGCTGTGGACCCACAGATTTGTGTTGAATTCATAGAATGTCCCCAAGTGCCTGGACTTATTTTATTGATGCTTCGTATAAATGGAAATACATTGGAGGCCACTGAGGGGTTACACTTGCTCAAAGTGAGCACTGGCCATGCAGAATTCACACGGGCCAGTAGTTCTGCTCAGTGGACTGAACTCAAACCCCATAGCTCTGGATAATGCTCCTCTCATGAACCATGTTCTATATTTATTGAATTTGAGGCTATTGCCAATTGCCAAGATGTTTTGTTTGCCACTTGGAAAATGAAATGGACTGTTTAGTGTATCTAAATTTTCATAATGATTTAATCATCATTTTTATCTTTGTCATTATCACCTAACAAACCCACAGGAAGTTATTTTCATCCTTTCTCTAAGTAAATTTAGTTTACCCCCAATTATAAGGTAGGATAAATTAAATGATATGGATTTAAGTAGACACAGAGAAAGATATATGCATCTGTAGATAAATAGGAATCATACAAAAAACTTAAAACAAAATGGAGAAAAGATTAATGCAACATTAAAAGAGGAGAGAGTATATTTGACCAATGAACAATTAATGAAATTTTAAACTGTATTAATAGCTATTATTTATCTATTCATTTGGAGAACCTAAGTGAGACGATGCAGAAAATATTCAGTGCAATAATAAGTAAGAATATTGATCTCTTGATCTCTTCAAAACTTGCCAGCAGTACAAGTAATTTTAAAGAATGACTTGGCATTTTAAAAATTAAATATTTCAATATCTGGCTGTTATTTTGCTCTTAATTATAAAAATATTGTATGGCATTTTTCTATAGGATTTTCATAATCCACAATAATTATGAAGCTATACATGATTCTATTGATAACAGAGATAAATTGTGATAAGAACAGAGTATTTTATAGCAGTAAATATTATCAATATTGCATGCAAAATATGACTTACTATCTCAATATAAATGAGATATATGTATGGTAAAATATATTGCAAGTCAAGTGAATTACAAGTCAAATAGGTGCTCCATCATTTGATGAATACAAGCAAATAAAATGAAACATTTTACTTATAATTTAATAAGTGATACAATAACTTCACCAATATTCAGAATTACTTAAAATAACCATATAAATAATTGAATTAAAAATTTAATACCTATATGTGCTAGACATAGCCCAACTAAAAATTACATGCAGAATTGAAAACATATGAATTGATAATGTATTATTCTCTAACGATAATACTTAGTCCTATGTACATAATTTCCAGCCTAAAAGCAAAAATAAATGAATAAATAAGTAAACAAACATTAAAAGAAAGCATAAGGTGGGGCCGGAGAGTTAGCTCAGTGGTTCCGGCGCCTGTCTTGGAAGCGCAAGGACCCGAGTTCGATCCCTGGTATCCACATACCATACTGGGCGTGGAGACTCATGCCCAGCAACAATCAGTACAACATACCACTGTGGCGGGCGTGGTGGCTCACGCCTGTAATCCCAGCACTCGGGAGGCAGAGGCAGGAGGATTGCTGTGATGTGAGTTGGAGGCTGAGCTCAGGGCCAGCCTGAACCACAAAGCGAGACCCTGTCTTTAAAAACCTAAAAAAAAAAGAAAGCATATGGTGAACAGAAGCACCAGAGACCTTGAGAGCAACCGTAGATACTAGTATTCGTGTTATATCCCCTGCTCTTCAGTGCTGAATAGTTAACACAATCCATGAGAAGACCTGTGTGCTGAGCCTCTCTAGAAAGATGATCGCTGTCCCCGAACCTCATGCTGAAAGCAGAGAGGCTGCTGTAAGGGGTTGAGTTTGCACATCCATGTAGGTCACCCCTTTCACGAAGCACCTGAAGCACATACTGAGTATGTGGAGCTCTCCTGGGAGAGCAGAGGATTTTTTATCAATCTGTGCATGCTCTTCGTGATCTTAGCCTTTGGAATACTACGAGTCTCCTCCACAGACTCTGCCCAAATCCTCGGAGACATCAGTAATTCATACTTCTATTCTTAGATCTTAGGCTATGAAACATGTTGCATTTGACATGGGAAGCCAAGAAGAGCAAGAAGGAAATTATGCCTAGCAACATGAAAGTAGACTCCTCATGCTGCTTCCATTTGTGACACTTCTTGGTAGATAAGTAAAAGGAAGAAGATGAATATCCAAATATATAGTGACAGTGTGACTAAAGAATAAAAAATGGATCACACACAACAGGTTTAATCAGGTTAATAAGATTCTGAGTTGCCCTTTGAACCTGGGAATCCTCAGCAATAAGCTGCTCTTGGTAGACAGATGATCTGCACTTAGTCTAACGTGTAGGTCGAGTGGACACTTCCCGGCATGCTTGTCTGTGAGACACAGCTCCCTGACAGAGTTCCCTTTCAGCAGGATGACTCAGTAAGCTAAAAATTGTTTTAGCCCCTTTTCTTCTAATGTCTGGAAACCATTATTATATCAGAAAAGAGGGGAATGGGGGAGTATGGTAAAGTGAAGAGGAAAACAGAAAAAGTGGGAGAAAAGTTGGGGAGAAGAAT